>JAOXJP010162373.1:0-26885 GCA_025762735.1 Platanus orientalis
ACAACACCTTTAGGCGATCTAGCTTGGTAGGCCCTAGCTGAGAAAAAAAATTAAAAAACAATTTTTTTGGGGGCTGGCAGCACTAGTGCAGGAAGAAGAAATTTTTTTTGAAATTTTGGGAACTCCCCCAAATTGATTCTTGGACCCAGAAAGTGATTGCAATCAATCTCAACATCATTAAGGAAGCCTTCTGCATCAGATTCAGGTACTAAATCTCCAGTTTTGATTCTTTTGTCGAATCCCCAAATTTTAGGGACTTTTGGCATATTTGACATAAGCTGGAACTGAGGGTTTTGATGTCCTGATCTAAAGAGACATTTCCTAAATTTGATGAAAATTATCATAGAATTCATTTTATTTATCCACACCTTGTCTAGGGTTATCCAGGCTGCTTCCTTTGACCTCAGCCTAAATTAGGCTCTTTGGGAAAAAAATTCAATCATAATATTTTTGGCCTAAGCCTAAGCTTACTTTCTTCTTTCTCCAAAATAATTCAATAAAAAGAAACATCACAATACGGTCTTTGATTGTTTATTAATTTTGTAACCCCTAAGTCTTTTATTGCATATGAACCTAATTTAAAGAATTGTCTGAATTAGCATGTGAACTTGCAAGTAGGAATCTTTGTTATTTTTCTTTATTACTTTATCAATTTTATTCCTATCTCCTGAGCACACAATCACTATCCTACATGCATGCTGCATCAAGAAGTCTAAGTCAACTAGGCCTACATCAGAGCAACAAAAAAAAAATCTCCGACCATGCAACATTTGAAACAGATCCAACAAATACAGCCAAAATATGGGTAGTGGACCCTACTGGGCATTTCGGGACTGGAATGGTACTACTAAAAAACTCTACAGTCTGAGATTTCAAATGGAACCAAGAGTTTTCTTGTGATCAATTGGCTTTTTCTAGAATTAATTGGAAGGGGAGTTCCGTAATTTAGGTCAAGGAATACATTCATAGAGAGTGTTTGTTAACCTGACATTTTGACCAACTCTTTGGGGTGGAGCACAACTTATCTCCTTGTTGGGGCATGATGGTTGGATTTTGCTCATGCTAATTTTCAAAATCACATTTTTGTCCAAGGAACTTGGGAAGAGTGCTATCTTACCCTTTAGACCAGGAGAGAACAGACTTCCATATAGATCTATAAGACTGGTTTCCTAGGTGACATGGCAGCTTATTTGGAAGCCCAAGACGGCTCCACAGGTTGGCCAGTCACTTGCTCATGCTAAATTTCAGCCTAAAAGCTCTTTGCACTGTAACAAAATAAATCCCTCGTTTCTGGACATTTTTAAATAATATTTTAAAGTTCAAAGCTGGTATTTAATGGAAAAAGGTCCCATACATGGTCGGCCATACTGCTGTCATGATTCAGTAACGGTGAAACTGAACATGTGTCCAATACAGAGGGTCCTTATCTGATGGATGGTCCACATCTACCAATTCATTCTTCCATGTGACAAAAATAGGTGGGATCACATAGTGAGATCTAGGAGACCTACCTAGAAAACCACTTTCCTACATACACACACAAGGGAAGGCCAGGTTGGTGAATGATCAATGTTCATGTATGTATGGATGAAAACCTAAGTAATAAAACGAAGAGCAATTGAGGGGAGAGTATATATATATATATAAACAAAGAGGGGAGTGTACATAAATAATAAAGCTTTCTTAATATTCTAGTTAACAGTGCAGAATATGAGCAAGAATAAATTTCTGACTAGATACAGTCAAGCATAGAATTTTAGATCTTGTATGTATCATATTTCTGGATAGCCAACATCAATAAACTCTGCACCACTGATATAGCCCTAATGCATTTTATACTAATACAATATAGTATCTATTTATTTTATTTTTTTGGATAAGTTACTACAATATAGTATATATATATATATATATATATATATATATATTTGATGAATTAGAAAGCACCCTATATCAGAAACCATGTCATTGGGTGGAAAATGATGTTTGTTTCATGCTTAAATCTTGAGCATATTTATTTCCTTAAGAGGCAATAATTTTTCATACAGCAAATCTGCAGTGCATTAGAGAATCCAGTAGGATGACACAGATGGGGTGCAAAATGCTGTCAGGCTATACCACTTAACAAGGCAAAATATGCAGGTGATCAGAGATCCTATCTGGTTCATATCCATTTTACTGTGATGAATCATGAAATGAGATTTGCTTTAAAGTATAGATTTGATCCACGTTAGCTAGTATCTTGGGATTAATTATCAGATTCAAATCAGATCCTAATCCAGTCCCCAGACCTGAACACATCCAAATTATATAGCATATAGAAAAGGCACAGAATGAAGTATGTGTATGAAATCCAACTCATTTTTAAATAACAGGTGTGGGTCAGATAAGGATCTCAATATTGGTTCTGAGATATATGGATCTGCATCAATTCAATCCAGATCTGATTCATTTCATGCACACAAGTAATTGAGGAATCATCTTCTTCGGAAGTATCAATTCCCATAGTATTACACTCTCAATTTACCTGCATATATGTTAGCTGATTGTAACTCAAAGCTTTACTTTTAACATTTTTATCTGGTCCATCCTGAAAAACCCAAAGTCGTTAGTTTTAATGTCTCTCCTCATAGTACAATTGTATTTATTGTTCCCACAAAAAAAGTACCTAAAAGTGTGTTTCATATTAAAAAAGTCTGGATGTCAATACCTGGGATACAAAGAGTGGAAATTTTGAAGCAACAGAACTTTGATACCTGGAAGAAGGGAGGAATTGGGACATGTCCAGTGGATCAGCTGAAAATCTGACAATTTCATTAAGGAACAAAAGCATATTTCTCAAGAGAGAGTCATTTTCACATGAAAAAGAAAAATGTTGGTGAACATTAGTCATACTTCAAGATAGATTCAACTGTCCTTTCCAAATAGTCTGGGCGATTACATGCCATAACCACAACAGCTGCTACTGGCACCTAATCATTTCATGACATAGGGTAAATACGATGATTAAACATGATGAAATTCTCAAATGGTTCAAGAAAACAGATAAAAAACAGAAATCAGGATTCATTCAATCTACACCTGTAGCTTGTCAATTAATCTCTGGACACCCTTTCCTGCAGCAAGAAAACATAAATCATTATGGAATTTAGATACAGAACAGTCATGTCAGATAAGAAGGATCAAGCATGGCCAGCTCAAATCCAATATGGAAACACTTCTACACAGTAAAAACTAATATTAGATTTGAGGTTTTACAGTGATTAATTAGCACAAAGATTAATTGGTACAAGTGTAAAATATTAAAGATGTGTATCTGGGTGAATGAATACACACTACAATAAGTCAAATAGTAGATAATTGGTAAAAAAAAATAAGAAAAAGAAAAATAAAAGTTAAAATTTTGTGCTGATAAGTTTTTCCACATGTCTCCAACAATCCTTAAGAAGTTGGAGTGTCCTTATATGAGAAATATAAGATTGCAGATTCATGCATAGATGTTTGAGAAACAGAGAATGGTGAAACAAAACAAAAATAAAGGGGAAACGGGGCAGCATATAGAGCCATTAACACAACATTTTTAGCTACATCTCAAATTTGTCTCTTGTCTGGGCAAGAGAGCAGAGGATCCAGGGACAGTGACATGAAATAACATTGTCCAATGGTGGATCATATAACCATGGAGGAAACAAAGAAAAGAAACTCCATTAGATACTTTTAAGAGTAAAACAGGACTATACAAACAGGTTGATTAAAAGAGTATGATAATATAATAAACATTTTTTTTTAATGAAAGATAATATAATAAACATAACAACAACAAACAATCTTATCCCAACTATTTGGGGTCGGCTATAATATAATAAACATAATGAAAGAAAAATATGGATAAGTAGATACTCTCAAGATCTTGAACAAGAGCCCTCAATTGCCCGCACTCCTCTTCTTGACGTTTCTTTTCCTCTGCAATTGAAGTGAGTTACTAACTAAAGAGGACCAGACAAATAACCAGGATTATTTTCTTTGCTAATAAGGGGAAAAACAACATTTGAAGTTTCTTTCGACCAAATACTATTACAATTAGAATATAAAACAACATTAATGCAGAGAAATAGTCATTTTGAATCTATCAAATAGAAATAATATCATACCAAATTTCCAAATTAAAGGATGATTGCTTGTGCATGGAATGATAAAGGATGACTGGCAGAAAAGGCATATCATACCAAAAGAACATGGGAGAACAAACTAGGTTAACAAATAAGTCCTTTCCATCTACAAAGATCTAGGAGCTACTGTCAGAGAAATTGATATGGATTGAAGACAAAGAAATTTACATTTTTAAGAAGTTCACATTTTTTATAGGCAATACAGCTTCAACCCTAAGGGACCTGCCGACATTAGGCCCCAGTATGGCACCCACATAACAGCGTTGTCAACCCATGGTCAAATCAGGAATCTTGCCAATACAGTGACCTGAACAAAGAAAACCCCACAAGGTAAGAGGATGCAGCAACACTGAGGCATTAATGGATTGGCTGAGTATATGGTCAGTGACATTATTTCAGCTTAATTTACTCATTATTAAGGTGAAATTTTGTCATCTAGATTGTTTTAGTTGGCGGTTGAAATGGATTCCTAGTATTTTTTTGGAGTTCCGTTTGTCTTGCAAATGGTTGTCAAGAGAGAATAACAAGCAAGATAATCTAGAAATTCATGAATGAGGATTTGTTTCAAGGTCTTTTAGTTCTTCCAAGGCAAGTCTAGGAAGACGATTCCCAGAAGTACTAATCGAGTTCCAAGTGGGACCCATAAGGAATCCAGTGGGACTAGCTGTAGCCATCAGTAGATCCAGGAAGCCCAACTATACCCTGTTGCTAGATTTATTTATTTATTTGAACAGTGATGGACTGTGGTTCTTAGATTCTTTTTAGATTTTAAAATATTGTAAAATCTCTCCTAGATTCCATGTAGAAATATTTCTGGCATTTTTGGTTCAATATTTTTTTTGGTGCCAGTATTACTTTTAATCTGGGTCAATCAGTAAGGGTGAAATTGTTTTACTCTTTGTTTAAAGAAGTCTAGAATCAGTGGAAGTGTTAAGAGTCAACAGGGTTAAGATGGTTTACAATTGGAAGTCAAATAGGGATAGAATAAGTTTAGACATGTGGAAGCATATATAAAGACCTGTAATCGATTTTTCTGATCAATGAATGAATTTTTTTTTTTCTTTATGCTCTCTCCTGGTTTGGTGCGACTCCAATCTTACAAGGGGCCGACTCCCTGCAGAGCCTCTAAGTGCTGATTCCTAGAGTTCCAGTGGTGCTAACTCTATTGAGTTTATCCTCTCTTTTCTTCTTCTTTTATTTCTCTTTTTTCCTAGTGTATTGTCTGCTAATTTTTTGACCTAGTGTATTGTCTGCTAATTTTTCTATCATATTCAACCCTAGATATAATTTATCTATTTTGTTTGAAAATTTCTCCAAACCTTCTAGCCGATTTCTCTATACTTCTCAATCTATATCTTTTTATATAATTTAGGGATCAATCCCATATCTATTAACTACCCCACATCTGCATTACTAGTAGCTGATTTTCAAATAAAATTATGTTTTCTTCTTCCTCTTTGATTCTCATAAATTACTTTATCAAACCTAGAATCATCTATCAATTTTATTAGTTGAGAGTTTTAATGAAATTCACATCATGCTATTATCCAACAGATGATGTTAATTGCTGATTTTGTTCATAGAAAATTGTTGGTTATTGAATCTCATTGCTTCCCAGTAATTTGTTCACCCAATTCTATAATTCTCTTGTCCACAAAGTACCCAAACAACTCCATTCCTCTGGTGTGTTTGTTCCCCCTTTATCCCCCATTACAACACCTTGTTGAAATCCCCCCACCCACCCACCCACTCCATTGGAAAGTCCACCATGACTGAATACGATCCATCTCTGCCAAGGTCTCCAGTCGGGCCCATCTGTAGTCCATATACTCCTGTCACTACCCATTGCTACAATTCCCCCTTTCGAAAGGTCGCCAACAAAACTGAGAATGATCCTGCTGAGAAACTTTAGTCTCCTCAACCCTGTACCTAACTACCTATCCCAAAGCATAATGATTCCCCCAACTGCATGAACAAACAGGACTGAGAATCATACCGTATCTCAGAAACTACTAATCTCTCTGAGCAAGATCCACCAAGCTCAACTTTGATTCTTTAATCACCAAACACCCGTGCCCCACTCATTATCATATCTTTCACCATTCTTCTCTTATCCCTACTCCCCAGCCCCCTCACATTCCATGCCATAACCGATATCTTTATCTACAACTGCTCCTTTGGCCCCTATACTTCTTTGATCCTCTACTTTACTTCCCTTCCCCCTTCTCATACGTCACCCACCATCATTGATTCTTCAGTTCCCTCAGCTCCTTCCCTACCCCCCTCCTTATTATCAAATCTTTCACCATTCTTCTCTTATCTCTACTCCCCAGACACACATTCAATGCTATAACCCCCTATCTTTGTCTACAACTGCTCCTTTGGCCACTATACTTTCTCTTTGATCCTCTACTTTGCTCCCATTCCCCCTTCTTGTACGTCACCCCCATCATAGATTCTTCAGTTCCCTCCGCTCCTTCCCTATCCCCCCCTGGGCCTCTGTTCGGCCTGTTGCACTTGTTTCTTTGCTTATGTTTTTCCAAGGCCAAGAATAAAGACCAGACCTACTGTGTGCTCCATACCCTCAAAGGATAAGCCTAGTTCCCTACTGACCTCCACCACCTTTTGCAGGACCCAGCAGAGACTACTCCTCCACCATGACTATCGGCTGAGCTACCCCATTATCATGTCCCAGCTTCACACTCTCTCCAATTGTCATAAGAGGACCCACCCCACCCCCACCCCCACCCCCCACCCCTCCCTCCTGTTATCCTCCCTTAGCTACTCCAATTCTTCTACATCCCACTGGCCCCCTTCTATCCCCACCCATTCCCCAAGTTGCCCCTCATTCCCTACCCACCCACAGCTGCCCTCACACCCATCAAATCCCTCCCTCTCCCACACCCCTTTTGCTAGAACCCCAGGTACGTATAACTAATATCTACATAATAATTATACTAATATCATGGACAATAAACCTTAGAGAACCATATCATGTCTAATAGTTATTAGTAGGGCTCGTGACTCGTCTTCTTGTTGTGGTTCAAGAGGAAAGAGAGAGGAGGTGGGACTTGTTAGGACAGCAACCCTTCTAATGAAGGATCTAGGATGCAATAATAGTCACGGAATAAACGTAAATGCAACAAGAATACCACAAGACACAAGATTTCGTGAAAAACCCCAAACCAGGGAAAAACCAGGGAGCCGCAAAAACAATTTCACTATTCTAAAAGAAAATATACATCTCAAGACGCTACAAGCTTACAAGCTCTCTCTTTCTCTCAAAAGGGTTTCACAAACTCTCTTGCCTCAACCACACTCTCTTCTCTCTTCTTCTACACAGCCCTAATCATCCAAAATAGCATATACATAGCCCAAGGAGTTAGGGTTGAAATAGACACATAAAATGACGGTTTTATCCTTACGTGCAAATCTCGGAATTCACAACCTGAGAAGTTCAATCATTTAAATTGTCTTCTTGATCGATCAAATGTGTCATGGCCAGTGACATATTCTAGTCGATCAATCCAAAATGCTCAATCTTATTTTCCTCCTCTGCTCGATCAATCAAACCCTGTCAAATTGACATAATGTGATTCCTCCTTCCTTGGATCAACACATCAAGCTCCACAAACAACGATCTCCCACTTGGAGCCTGATCCATCTTACTTGGTGACTTATTGTTGCATCTGTAATGATACTTCTTCTCCTTTGTAAAATTCTTTTTTTGCGGCTTAGCTCATTTTTCCTCACTCTTAAAGACCAACTAAAGTTTTGCACAACTTCCGTTTCTCTCTTGTAACCACCTTGGTGAATATGTCTACAAGATTCTCAATTTTTTATCTTTTGAAAAAGATCAAGTAATACCATTAAGAACAACGAAAAGAGCATACAGGCAGCATGAGAAATGGTAGAAAGCACCAAAAAACAACAAAGGGAAACAAAAGCAAAAACTCAAAAACTAAAAACTACAGGACTATAGAGTCCTAATCAAATAACCAAGTACGAAACGAAGGACGATCCCCCTTCACAAATACCCAATCATAAATCCTAATCAGAATGGCATCAATAACAATACAGTTAATACGGGAAACATCTTCAAATGTTCTCCCATTCCTCTCCTCCCACACAACCGAGCAAATCGCAGCGAGAATCAACAACCACATATTCTTAGCCAACTCACTCCAACCACAAGTAAACTGAGCAGGCCAAGCAGCAAGGAAACCATAAACAAAGTCAGGTTGAACCCACATCACTCCAACGTGAGCAAGAAAGAAGCTCCAAAGGAGAGCAACCCTCAGGCAATGGATGAAGAGATGACCCGAAGACTCTGCTGCTGATTTACGCATACAGCACCAATTCAGAAGCATCATTCCCCTTACCCTAAAATTATCAATTGTTGGCACTCTATCCTTCCACAATTTCCACAAAAAAGAGACCTTCAGAGGGATAAAGCCATTCCACACACACACACACACACACCCAGGTTGGACATCCCCACCGAGGGGTATAGGGCTCCATACATTGATCTAACAGTGAACCCGTTCTCTAAATCTAAATTCCAAACCAACTCATCCTACTGATTTATGTCCCCAAGCTCGAGATTCTCAAGCAACTCCAAAAGACGACCCATCTCCTCAATCTCCCAGTCATTCAGGTTCTTGTGAGGTTGAATATTCCAAGAACATAAAACGCTAGATCTAATCCAATGGTCATTCACCGTACCCCACTTATTTGCCGCAAGGTCATAGCACTAAAGGAATAAAATGCAAAGTGGATCACTCGCACACCAAGGGTCCTGCCAGAATCTCACCCCTTCCCCATTTTGAACTCTAAAACTGATCTATCTAACAAATGACTCCATTCCTTTAAAAATGTCATTCCAAACACCACAACCTCCAAACCCACACAGCCTCTTAGAAAACAAACCAAACTGATATTCTCCATATTTGGCAGCCACAACACCCCTCCAAGTAGCACCCCTATTTGTGCCAAATTTTCACAGCCATTTATTGAGCAAATCCTTATTTGTCCTTCTCAAGGAGCGAAGGCCCAAGCCCCCTACTCAACAGGACTACACACCTCATTCCAACCTACCCAGTGGATCTTTCGAGAAGCCACAGAAGATTCCCAAAGGAAATCCCTCTGAAGGTGCTCTAGTTGATTGATGACAGAGCACGGAGTACGAAACACCGATAGAAAGTAGGTAGAAAGATTGGACAACATACTCTTTAGCAGCACCATCCTTCCACCTTTTGATAGAAAACGCCCTTTCCAGCTACCCAACCTCGAGCCCACAGGATTTTCACTTGTGTGAATCTTCTCTAGTTTTAACACCTTGTCCTCCAAGAGCGACCTTACGAAATGATACCTCCTGTCAATGTGTTTGGTTTTAACATGAATGCTAAATTCTTTGCAAGATGAATGGCACTCTGACTGTCACTATAGAGCCTGATGTTCTCTTACTTCTTTTCCAACTCTTCTATCAAGTTTTGCAACCAAATCATCTTCTTACTAGCTTCTATAGTTGTAATGTATTCCACTTCCGTTGTAGAAAGCACAACTATCTTCTGTAGTTGTGACACTCAACTTATTGTTGTATTTTCCAATATAAAAACATACCTTGCTGTGCTTCTTTTATCAAAGTCACTCACTATGTCTGAATCAACATAGCCTTATAACTTAATTTCTAACCCTCCAAAACATAATGTTGTGTTAGTGGTACCTCTTAAAGTATCTTAAGATCCAATTAATTGTCTCCTAATGCTTCTTTCCAGGTTTACTCAAAAGCCTACTCACAACTCCCACTGCCTGAGCAGTGTTTGGCCTTGTATTAACCATGGCATACATCAAGCTGCCAACAACATACACATATGGGACCTTGAACATGTATTGCTTCTCTAACTCAGTCTTAGAAGAATCTTCTTTGGAGAATTTAAAGTGACCAGCCAATGGGATACTTACCGGCTTAGCATCTTGCATGTTGAATCTTTTCAATACCTTTTCAACATATTCCTCTTGAGACAACTTCAACGTATGAATCTTCCTATCTTTAGCAATTCTCTTCCCGAGGTGTTGTAAATCATTCATCTCGAATTCCTTTAACAACTTTGGCTTTAGATTATTTATCTTATATATACTTGATCCTCAACAAAGGTTTTGTAGTAACAACAATGGTCTGCATAGCATCTTCTGAAACTATCATTTGACATAAACCTATCGAATTTGATATACCATTGTCTTAATGCTTGCTTCAAACCGTATAAACTATTGACAGTAAATTAACCAACTTTCCCAAAACCTTAAAGTGTTAGGAGATACATAAATTAATATACTTCAACAGCCCCATCAGGAGGAACATTGTTTTCTCCTGGGAACACACTTGGGGAGCTAGGCATGGTCCACACAATGCGTACACACGCACACAATACTACATCGGGAAAAATACTTCCACCGGGATTTAAACTCACGGCCAAACCTTCTCTGATACCAACTACTTGAAAATAATGGAAAAAGTGAGTGAGAGAAAGAGAGAAGAAGAGAAGAGGCATGGGAAAATTGTGTGTGTTCTCTACTAGCACACGAAATATTTTATTAATATATATGTAGAGAGGGATGGTAAACCATTGTGTATGGTATACCCTGCATATACATGTATATAATACATCTGCCAATACTACCCTCCAACTCTCCAAGTAATATATTCAACACTTCCCCTCAAGCTGGTGAATATCTATCATTCCCAGCTTGTCTACAATATATGAAAAATGTGCACTATTTAATCCATTTATGAAGATATCTGCAAGTTAGTACTTGGTATGAACAAAAGAAATGCAAATACGACCAGACTTGATATGATCCTTGAGGAAGTGTCGATCAATCTCCACATGTTTTGTTCTATCATGCTGGACTGGATCATGTGCGATGCTTATGGCTGCCTTGTTGTCACAAAAGAGGTTCATAGGACCTATCATCGGAAATCCCAATTCATTAACATCCTTAACCATAGGAGTTTGCAAATCCCTTTGGCCATAGAGCGAAATTCTGCTTTAGCGCTAGACCTTGCCACAACAGATTGCTTTTTATTGCGCCATGTGACAAGATTACCCCAAACAAAGGAACAGTACATTGATGTGGACCTATGATCAATCAATGACCCTGCCCAATCTACATCAAAATATGTTGTCACCGCTACTTTTTTATGATCAAATTTTTTATACATAATTCCTTTGTCTGGGCACCCCTTTAGATATTTCAAAACCCTATATACAGCTTTCATGTGTGCTTGACTAGGGCCATACATGAATTGACTAATCACACCCACTGCATATCTTGTATCAGGCCTGGTTAAATATAAGTAGATAAGACGCCCAACAAATCACTAACATCTACTTACATCAATCAACCTCTCATTGTTACCTTCTTTCAATCTGCGATTGACCTCAATAAGGGTAACACATGGTTTACATCCCATTATACCTGAGTCCTTTAGCAAATCAAGAACATACTTATTTTGACATAGGAAGATTCATTGTCGAAATATAGTCACTTCAATCCCCAGAAGTACCTTAAGGAGCCCAAATACTTAATTTCAAATTTCTTTGCCAAATTGCTCTACGTTGTGTTACTTTCACTTCATCATTTCCCGTAACCTCAATATCATCAACGTATACAATGAGAGTCGTTACTTTGCTACCTGCTCTTTTCACAAATAAGGTGTGATCTATTTGACATTGTTTATACCCATTTGTAATCATTATTGTCCGGAACCTTTCAAACCATGCTTTTGGCGACTGTTTTAATTACAAAGTGTCACTTTTAGTCTACACATTTTTCCTTTCGCTCCTGGCATTTGAAATCCATGTGTTGTATCCATGTATACCTCATCTTCCAGATCTCCATGTAAGAAGGCATTCTTCACATCAAATTAGAGTAGTGGTTATCATTCATTTGCAACCAGAGAGATTAGAACCCATATTAAATTCATCTTGCCATAGGGGCAAATGTCTCCAGGTAGTCAAATGTCAAATGTTTGTTTATACCCTTTTTCAACTAGACGAACCTTGTACCTATCAGCTGGTCCATCAGGTTTACGTTTCACAGTAAACACCCACTTGCATCCAACTATCATCTTTCCCTTTGGAAGAATAACCAATTCCCATGTTCTAGAGTTTTCATTTCCTCCTCCATAGTGGTTCGCCACTATGGTTGTGCTAAGGCTTTAGATACTCTACGAGGAATAGTGACTGAAGACAAGGAAACAACATAGTTTTGAAAAGTAACCAATAGAGCATGATAAGAAATAAAGTTAGATATGGGAGGTTGAGTACATGTTCTAACACCTTTTCACCGAACAATAGGCATATTAAAATCATCTACTTCTGAAGAGGAAGACGTGTTACATGTTTCAGGGATTGAATCCAAAGAAGACTCTGGAATGAGAACACAAGGGTTCTAGTCACCCACTTGCTCTTGCTAGTCTGAGTCACCTTTCTTCTTTCTTCAAGTGTATACTTTAAGTTCAGTCTCCCCCTCTTTAGCAACACTAGTGTTATCAAAATAAAAGAAAGGAACTGGGACAAGAAGTGGAATTGTGGAAGAAGAAGACAACTCTTCACCTGAACTCTCCCCCAGAAGAAGTGTCTTACCCAAAGAAAAATAGGGAAGATATTCAAAGAATATCACATCCTGAAAAACAAACTTCCTTCGGGTAAGTGGGTGAAAACACTTATAACATTTTTTATCAACACCATAACCTAGAAAAACACACTTGAATGATTCTGTATCAAGTTTGATACGATCAAATTTAGATATGTGTACATAACAAATACACCCAAACGTTTTTAGGGGAAGAGAGAACAAAGGAGTTCTAGGTGATAAAACTTCAATTGGAGATTTAAAGGAGGGAACACGAGAAGCTATCCTATTCATGAGATAGGCGGCTATTGGAATGGCATCAGACCAAAAGGTCTTAGGCACATTCCTTGTAAACATGAGTGCACGAGCGATCTCAAGTAAATGCCGATTCTTACGCGTAGCCACCCCATTTTGTTCAAAAATACTAAGACAAGTGGTCTGGTGGAAAATTTCAGAAACATCAAAGAATGAAGACAGAGTTGGAGAGATACTTTCCCCCATTGTCAGATTGCAGAATGCAAAGTTTGGTACCAAACTGTGTGAATCATGTTATAAAAAGATTTGAACATAATACACACATCACTTTGTTTCTTTAATAAGTATACCCATGTAACACGAGAGTAATCATCTACAAAAGTAACAAAGTAACGGAACCTAGATAAAGAATTAACTAGAAAAGGCCTCCACACATCGAAATGAACAATAGCAAAGAATGTAAACTTTTATTATTACTTAAATGGATGAACTGAACGACAGTGTTTTGCCAACTAACAAAGTTCATAATGAAAATTATTTGAAGAAAACTAAAACTTGGGAAAAAGTTTTCCTAACAAAGAAAAAGAAGGGTCGCCAAGAAGATGATGCCACTGGAACAACTCAGCTGTAGTGGTAAGAGGGATGTTCGTCTTTATTGTTAAAGATGTGATGGATAACTGAGATGATGAATCCAGGAGATAGAGACCATCTTTTTCATACCCCGTATCAATAGTCGTCTTCGTCTTTTAAGTCCTGAAACACATAATGAGAAGGGAAGAAAGTGACACAGCAATTAAGACTCTTGGTAAGATGACTAATAGATAACAGGTTTTAATGTAAAATTAGGCACATGAAGAACTGAGGACAACAGTAAAAGAGTAATACCAATGTCACCATGTCCAGCAATAAAAGAATAGGTATCATCCGCAATACGGACTTTTTCTTTACCAGAACTGACACGATAAGATTTAAAGAGGAGGGACATACTAGTCATGTGGTGGGATGCTCCTGAATCAATGATTCAAAAATCCTATGAGGGAGAAACATACACGAATAAGGCTAATGCAGATGTACCTGAAGTCAAAGCTGCAAATGATAATGTAAGGGCAACAAAAGAAGTATCAAACTGAGACACAAACCGTTAGAAGGCCTCAATTTCCTCTGGATAGATGACCCTCTGGAAAGGAAGTAAATGTGGGAATAGCTGGTTCTGAGGGCATGGAAGTTACTGAATGTGCACTGGGTCTATTACCTTTAAATCTACCTCCACCTCTAGCTGTGTTTAATCCACCTCGCTGGTATGGATGTGGAGGAAGATCTAGTAGACATCCATGTAAATCACAACAGTGGTCCTTAGTATGCCTGGACCTACCACAATGCTCACACTTGATGCGATCATGATTGTTATAGGTACTAAAGCATCCATCATGACCACGAGTAGAAGAACCCCTATGCCCACCTCGACAAGAGGTTGTTATAAAGGCTGATTTCTCAATTGTAGATGGCACATTCATCACACCTCATCTGCCTTCTTCTCTGTGAATGTATACATACACTTCATTTAAGGATGACAAATTCATATTAAGGATTTGGGCTCTAACCTGATCGTACTCAAAACTTAAACCAGCTAAAAACTTAAATACTTGGATCTCCTTAACATGTTTCCTGTAGGTTGTGACATCCTTTGTACAGGAAAGGCAGTATATGGTATAATGACCTAGTTCTTCCCATAATTTCTTCAAAGAGGCATAATAAATGGCCAGGGGATGATCTCCTTGTTTGAATTGGGTAATTTTTTGTCGCAATTGATATACTTTGGCTACATGATCAATCTCTGAATAAGTCTGAGATAGACTTCTGATTTGTCTCTAAGAAGAAGTATTAATCACCAATTTCTGACTTCATTGAACTCAACAAACATCCCTTAACCATAGCATTTTCGGTTTTCCACTTCCGGTACTTTAGATCATCCTCGGAGGGAATCACAATTTAACCAGTTAAGTATTCTTCATTATCCTTACCCTAAATGTAGATAAGCACAGACTTTGACCAAGTAAGATAATTTGTGTCATCAAACTTAACGGTGGTGATTGGTACCTACAAAGAGTCCCCAAGAACAAGAGAACTACCCACTGTATTTAGCTTGACTCCTTATAAAGTTGACTTATGATCTTTGTCTGGCATGTTGTACTCCAAACCAAAGCACCACAAATGCTACATAATCTCAATACAACTGTCACAAGTCAAAAAACACACCACTTTAATTTTAGGAGTACTGCGTCAATGCCAAACACAGCCCAGAAACCTTTTAACACCTCCAACACATCTCAACCGGAGGATAACAACTCACATGAAGACCATGCAAGTGTTGACGAGCACAACAAGAGCCATCACACACAACATCACCATATTCGATTATTTGTAATTTTTAAAATAAAATAAAAACAAAAAATATGTCCCAAAACATGTCTAGCGGTAACCTAAGAGCACAAAACTCATTGCCAACACCTCAATTCTGATCCAAATTGTGTGGGATCAAATCCCACAGCCTCCTTGTGCAAAAATGACCCACTCTCTGTCAACAAACCCAACCAAAAACTCTTCGTGCAATTGAATCAAGCGATTTGATGTATTTTGGGGTTTTTTTCCAACTCCTAGAAAATCCTTCGAAACTTTATCTTATCTCAACCAAAAAATTACGAAAAATTCACCACAAATCACCATAAATCGAGACAAACCAAAACCCAAAGGTTTGGAGGTCTGGCACCATACAGACATGCTGACATTAGCGTATAGCTGGCTGACGTCATTGACTGTACTGGCTCAACAAGACCCTTATGTTTCCACAGTGATCAACCCCGGTGTTTAGCTCTGATACCATGTTCACAGTAAATGAACCAACTCTCCCAAAACCTTAAGGTAATAAGAGATACACAAATTAATATACTTCAACATAAACTCTTTTTGAGTTTACACACCATTTCCTCCTGTAATTCAACAGCATACCCTTTTGGCTAACGCATGTAAATCTCTTCTTCCAAATCATCATGGAGAAACATTGTTTTCACATCTACCTGCTCAAGGTGTAACTTTTCTACTGCCACAATGCTAACACTATTCTTATTGTGTTCATCTTCACCACATGAGACAATAATTCAGAGTAGTCTATATCCTTCTTCTGTTGACATCCTTTCACACCAGCTTTGCTTTGTAACGTTTACTGTCATCATGTCCTTCCTTCAACCTATAAACCCACTTGTTATCCAATGTTTTATTTCCTTGAGGTAGTGAAACTAAGTCCCATGTCTAGTTTGATATCAATGATTTCATCATAAGCCAGCTATTGTTGTTAATGGTGTACTCTCTTTACTACCTACAAAGAGGCAAAGGTTGGTGATTTCCTTCGCTAGAGGTTGGTGATTTCCTCATAAGGTATCTATCTCTTTCTCTCTTTTCTTTTCTTTTTCTCTCTTTCGTTCTTCTTTCTTTTCATTCTCTTCTTTCCCCTTTCTTATCAATCGGTCAAACCTATACCTATACAAAACCTAGAAAATTTCCAAGAATCCTTAAAGAACCATCTCGAGCCCTCTTCTTTAATTCCCATACATCACCCTAACCTGCCGGCCACCCTAAAGTAACTCATCTTCATCCTTTAAACCATAAAATCATTACCCTTCACCCTAACCTGCAGTCCTTTTAGAAACCCATTAAAAAAAACACCCTATAAACCAATCCCAAAATCAAGAAACCTTGTTCTGGAAAAGCTTCCAATAACCCTATTTTGGGTTTCTGATCTGCTTACATAGGGCCCTGCGGTTGACATAGGAGTGCCTCCCCAAGTTATTTGATCTTTCAAAATCCAAAACCCATACATATCAACCTATACGGCCAGGCTGGGTTCTCTTACCTTTTTTGAAATTTTAAATAAAGCCCCTTCTCTTATATCATATTACATATATAAAGGCTTTTTATAATTTTCTTCAAGGTTATGACTGATTTCCTTGTTTAGAACTTGAAGAAAACCATTGCTTTAGGACATATAATTTTCTGTTAAGAGTTTTGGGCCTTCAAAGTGTTTGTTAAATTGCCTAAGAGGGATTTTGGCATTTGTTCTACATTACAATGTCTCTATATTGTTCATCTCTTAGCTGAAAAAAGAAAAACTAATCCCAGCCAAACAACTGCCTCAATCTGATCTATGATCTTCAGGTTTGTGATCTTTTGACGTATCCTAAAAATCGCAATCGAGGGATTCAGGATTGCATACCAAAGACAGCCAAATATTCCAAAGAAAACCCTTATGATATCTTAAAGAAAACGTAGATGACTAACATAAATGAGAATAATTCACGGCATTCTAACAATATCCTACTCAAAAAAGGTAAATAGAATCTGAGCATTTTCTATCATCATTCCGTGAACCACAAGTTTAGAGTTCAATAATGTACAAATGCTGAAATTTAGCTTGGAAGCACCAGATGCACATCTACCATCTAACACAGGTGAAAAAAAAGGCCTATTAATGATTATATTGGAAAGTATGGCAACAGACCACACCTTCAAGGGCCACAATTCGTCCTTGTTGCAAGCTTATCTGGTCAATCAGCAACCGCATTTGGCTTGTACAATGGTTCTCAGCTTCCACCTGATAAAATTCAATAAACCCCAAGGATGGGTGATGTAAGGAACAATAAATATCAAACAAAATATATAACATGCCACCACACAATTAGTTACTGAACTATATTCTAAGAAATACAAGGATTGTATGAATTAAAGAAAAACAAGGGCAAGTGGATGGAGGATGTTCACTCAAGAAAAGCATTCTCGTTTTGGCATGATGAACCTTTTTATTGTTATTTTACTTTATTAATTATTTATTCTGTGATAATTAACAGAATTTTATTCAAGAAGAAAAGAGGAAACAAGAAGACAAATACCGGGAATAAACAAAATATTAAATATTACAAGACGGGATTCCATCCCCACAAAATAAAGAACTTTGCCCAACTCCCCATTTTGCTAAAGCGTCAGCATAACTATTTTGACCCATCGGAACATGAGTGAACAAAGCATTCAACTCATACAATACATCTCTAATCTCAAGAATGATATGAGATAGATCCCAAGGTCCCCAACAAACCACAGTGGATGAGTCTCCCTCAATGATGACTGCAGTTAATCCCATTGCCTTTGATTCTCGCAAACCCATTAGATTAGACAAGCAATTGTTTCTGCCTTAGTTGAGTTGCATTCACCTAAAGGGCCTCCAGCCAACATTCACACCAGTTGCTCATTGCAATTTCGAATAATACACCCAAAACCCACCAGCCAGCCCAGGATTGTCTCAAGATGAACCATCAAAATTTACTTTAAGAAAACCGATCCGGAGAGGTTGCCATTCTTATGCGGAGTTATAGGCTTAGGCCTGGATAAGAATGCAAAAATGCAACTTTTGTATAATGTCGTTGATAGATAGCCCTCTATATTCTTCCGATGCCACCATCCAGCATGTTGAACCTCAAGACCCCAATAGTAAATAAGCTTTACAATGAGGAAGATAATCAAACTCAACTCAGGTCAACAAAGCCTTATCCCAACTACTTGAAGAAGAAAGAAATCAACAGGAAAAAAAATGTGAAAATCTAAATATTGACATTAATGAGTTATCATCATTAGTTTTAGCTCAACCCTTTTTTCACTAATTAGGAAGTGGTGATGCAGCCACGTCTAGAAGGTCTATAGGCCTTTTGTATGTTCCACCTCACAATATGGCCAAATTCAAAATCCCCATAAAAAAATCAGATTTTTGCCACATGGGTAGTTCCGGTGTTTTTGGTTCGGAATTTTTATATGGAAAAAAATTACTTTTAGTAATTTTGAGTTAATCTAGGTTAGGATTATTACAGTCAATTTAGGAGAATTTATTTATTTTAAAGTAGTATAGATTTTACTTAATTTTTAGGAAGTGAAAAATCTTATTTCACTTTTATTTAGGCCTTATTTTGGGCGGTCAAAACTTGCCCGTTTTGCTTGATTTTGGTGTTATTTGAAAGGTTGTTGAGTAACCTTTTCAACAGCCTAAGATCTTGCAAATCTAAAGTGTTTTGGGAAAGTTATGGCCAAAACACATTTAATTTTTTTATGAATAACGATCTTTACTAAAAATAGGGAAAAGGAGATAGAATATACAAATATGGAGGAGAAGGGAGTGGTGTAATAGAGATGGACAGAATTATTATTGATTGAAAGAAAGCTTATTTTGGTTAAAAATTCAACCATATGAAATCCTAAGTAAATTTTTTTCTCTTCTCTTGAATCCTTATTAGTTTGTCTTCTTCTCTCTTCTTATTCTTCTATCTATTTCTTCTTTGATGCAATTACAATTCCATTGCTTTTCATCCATTCAAAATTCTGAGTTCTTGATTTCTTAATCTTTTCTTTTGAAAGTCCCATAAACCTTATTTATTTCATTAAGTCAGAACCCTACCTTTCAACTCACCACAATTCCTTGTACTTAAGTCTAGGATTCCTTAAATCCCTAGGCTATCCTACGTCAAGTGGCATCCACTGATTTTCTTATCTCTTTTTAAAGCACCTTCTTTTTCCACTCATTTCTAATTAACAAGGAGCATTCACGGAATTTGGTGACCCACACCATAATTTACTCAAGCTGAATCATAGTGATAGTTAATTTGGTTATAAGCCTTTTTTTTTTTTTAAATGATAATGTATTTTAAATCAAGGAAAAAATGTCAAAGGGAGAGAATTGCACAAGATACAAAGCCCCCCAGAAACACAAAAAAAAAAAAGGAAACCCTACCCAATTACAAGAAAACTAATTCCTGCCAACAAAGGACCTAATTGAGAAATTTTACATCACAAAGTAAGAGAGGACTCTTGGATCTGGCACACTGAAGCCAAGTTGTACTCGAAGATGTGAGCATTCCTATCCCCACATAGAACCAACAGACCATGAAGGAGATGCATCTCCAAATTATCCCCCTTGGGGAAGGAAGCTTCCCTCCCCAATCCTTACTCCACCACCAGATAAGGTCAGAAAAGGCTGCTGGGAGAACCCACCTGATCTAAAACCTATCAAGGAAAAAAAGCCCACAACAACGAGGCAACACTACAATGAATAATGACTTGGACTCTGGTTGGCAGAAACACATCACACATTAGTTTGGCATCTGCATACCCTCTTCCAATCAAATTGTCCATGGTAAGCACCTGGTTCCAATACAGCAGCCACATGAAAAAAGAAATCTTCAATGGGATTAGACAGTACCACAACAACTGAGCAGGGAAAAAACCCAAAACATGAGAAATCAGCAAAGAATAAAAATATTTGACTGAAAAAAGGCCATTGTTACTCCCCTTCCAGATCCTTCTATCACCTTCATTTGAATCACCCAATACGATTGAATCCAAGTGGTTCAGTAGGTCAGACACCTCC
This sequence comes from Platanus orientalis, assembly GCA_025762735.1. NCBI lineage: Eukaryota > Viridiplantae > Streptophyta > Magnoliopsida > Proteales > Platanaceae > Platanus > Platanus orientalis. Next base: position 20,521 of record JAOXJP010162373.1, read on the forward strand.
TCAAGCTCCCAATCATTTGTCCCATCTAAAGTTAAGGTCCCAAGAGCAAAAGCAGTGGCTCCTGATCATGTACTCTTTCACCGCACCCCTTCTATTTGTAGCTAAACTGAAAAGAGTAGGAGATACAAGGGGGAGAGAGGGGTTGTACTACACCATGAATCAAGCCAAAAGTTCACTCTACATCTGTCACCTGCCTTATATGATACAAGCTTGGAGAAGGAGCTGGAGATTTTAGCTATGCCTTTCCAAATGCCACAACTGTAAGCATCCCGAAGAAATTTGGAGAACCAGCCTCCTTCACTTTCACCATAATTAGAAGTGATACCCACCTCCACAAACTCCCCTCGTCACCAAACCTCCAGAGCCATTTAACTAGAAGAGGCTTATTCGTAACTCTCAGGGATTTCACACCCAGGCCTCCACTGGCTAATGGGCAGGAAACAACACTCCAATTCAACAAGTGAAATTTACCAACCCCATCTTTATCTGGCCAAAGGAAGTCCCACTGCAGCTTATCAAGCCTTTCAATCACAGTCACTGGGGCTGAAAAAAAAAAGAGAAGGACATAGATAAACTGGATAAAACACTTCCTATCAAAGTTAACTTACCACCTTTAAATAAGTACCTCCCATTCCACAAAGACAGCTGCCTTACCATCCTGTCTACAACTGGGTTCCTGGTGCAATACAGGCTGGAAACTGGTTTGGTATCAAGCAAAGACTAACCAACCTCTAAAATAATGAGGTCCAGTCAGTCAACAGCAAGTATCACATTGGATATACTTCAGCACCCTTTGACACATTAGATCAAACACCTTGTAAACATCCCACATTCACAGCATTATGTATCCAAACCAGAGCATCCTAACAAGGCTAGGCTATACTCCAAGCTGCTGCAGGCAATGATAAAGGAGTCTTTTCCACTCTAATCAATCATCCAGCAATGATGGAACTTCCAGAAGTTACCACGTGTGATTACCCATGGACTTCCTCTTGTAATCAAGAAATAATACAGAGAATTCTGGTCTGGGAAAACCATAGGGAATAAAACAGATCAAATATTGGTTTGGATCCAAGAGAACTAATGGAATCAATCACTAACATTTTGCTGATGTAAGCTGTCTCTGGCCTTAAGATCAACCTCCCCAAGTCGAAGATGATGGCAGTTGGTCAGATTATCAATGTTGTGGAGCTGGCTTCTGTCATGGGTTGTCAGTGTGTGGATCTGCCAGGAACCTACCTTGGCATGCCCCTGGATGCCAGGTATTCTACCAAATGCATTTGGGAACCAATCTTAGGAGAGGGTGAAAAGGAAGCTTGAAGCTTGGAAAGGCAAGTACCAGTCTAAGGGGGGGAAGATCACCCTAATCCATAGTGTTTTGTCTAGCATCCCTATATAATATTTGTCGTTGTTCTCTATGCCTAAATCTGTGGAGTCAAAGATTGACATTGCAAGGCGAAAGTTTGTGGAATGCTTATGATGGTGCGATGAAATTTCCTTTAGTTTGCTGGGACAATATTTGTCAGCATCTCAATAAAGGAGGGCTGGGAATCCTGCGGCTCAAAGAGATGAATAAGGCCTGCCTCTCCAAGTGGCTGTGGCATTTTAGGGAAGAGAGAAAAGCCCTGTGGCGGAAGGTTATCTCCGCTAAATATGGGATGCACCCTTTTAGGTGGTTTTGTGAACCATCTAGAGGTCCAACCGGCATGGGTATGTGGAGGGGCATATCCAAGCCCCTTGAGTGGTTTCAAGAAGGTGTCTCATATAAAGTCGGATGTGGGGCTAATGTTCGCTTTTGGAAGGACAAATGGTGCGGTAGTGCCCCCTCTGCAGAAGATTTCCCGGTTATCTTCTCTTTGGCCAGGAATAAGGACGGTTCCATTCAAGAGCATTTTAATCGAGACCCTACCCGCTCTTGGGATCTGGGCCTGTGAAGACCCCTCAATGACTGGGAGCTGGACCCAGTACTTGATCTCCTTCACAGACTGGCTGACACATCTATTGAGACTCGTGAGGTCCATGACAAAAGAATATAGGCAGGTAGCAAAGATGAAGTGTTCTCAGTAAAAAAATGATTACACAGCTCTGTTGAGATCTTCCCTAAAGTTTGCCCCCTTGTGCATCATTTGGAAGTCAGGAATGCCTATGAAGGCAGCATTTCTGCTTTGGTTGGTTGTGCTGGAAAAGACCCTGACTGTGGACAAGCTGAAGTCTAGAGGCTTTCAAATGCCCAACGGGTGTTGCCTGTGCTGCTCTGATGAAGAAACTGGACCTCACTTGTTCTTGCATTGTCCGGTTTCTCATATCGTCTGGACCTTCTTGAACAGTTTCAATAGGATCTAGCCAATGCCGAAGTCGATGTCAGACTTTCTGATCATGTGGGACCAGGATGATGTCACGGGGCTGACTGACAATGGCAAGATTCTTTGGAGGAGCACCCCAACGGTCATTTGTTGGGCAATTTGGCTGGGAAGAAATGCCAGGTCCTTCGATGAAAAAGTCCCGGCCAACTCTAGGCTCCATGACAATGCCCTCTCCCTATTATACAGTTGGTCTTCTCATCTATGCCAGTTCAGGGGGTTGAGATACCATGATTTCCTTTTCGAGTGGGATCGTTTGGTGTTTAAACCTTGAGGCCTTTCGGCTGCTTTGGCTGAGTTGTACTCCTCGTGCTTTCTCAATTTAATAAAATCTCCTTATTTATCAAAACAAAACAAGTGCCGTAAGGTGAGATAATAAATTATCTTTTGATTTCTTAAAAAATACAGAAAGATGAATCAAGGATTAGGTAGCCACAGGTCTGAACAGCAAAGGGGATTTAAGATCTGATATGAAGAATCAAGATGGAGGGATTATTAGGTGGCCAATTGGATTGGAATGGAAAAACATAGAGTTAATGGTAAGAAGTTAAAGAAAATGATGGGGAATAGGTTGTGTTTGCAGGTCTGGTATCAAGGAGTGATCAAGAAAGCTTCTTGATACTTTCTTGAAAGCTTGGATGGCTATTTTAATGGCAGTAAGCTGCAGAGGCAGCAAACAAACAAAGAGAAAGAAGAAGGAAGAAGATAAGGAACTCACCTCTAGGAGCAATCCCACCCTTTGCTCTAGCAATCCCACATAGAGCTTCAATATAGAGAAGTCGTTGGCAGGAAGAGAACAACACCAAAGTCGTATAAGCCTCCAAAAGCATAAAACTTTAATTTTCATTCATTACCGAGATTAAAGAGGTGGGTTTTAATTTATAACCCACTCTCTTAGGGTTACATCAATGAACCAATATTATTGGACTCTAATGGGCCTTATTACATGAAATAAAAATAAATAAATAAACTATGGCCCCAATATGGGCCGCTCAACCAATCCAATAAACTCACTAGTTTGGGCTTTATACCACAGCCCAAAACAATAATATAAATACTCTATGTGTCCGAAATATAAACAAAACATAAAAGACTCATATTGGACCCAAATCAAACCCAACAAAACACATTAAACCAAGCCCAAATAACAAAAAATATAACCCAACAAACAAAGAACACAATATACCCCCATAGACCCACCAAAACATGTGGGACCAACACACCTACTTGAACCAAAGGGGCAACACAGTGAGTCTCCTCCTACAATAATGAAGCCTATAAGGCTGCATAGAACTGATGTCCTCATCAATTCCACAAGACCTTAGACTTGTACTAAGCCCCAAGCGGCAGCCCCAAATATGACGTAAGTAAGGATGCTACTTTACAGCACATCAAACCAGCCATTCTCTCCAAACCATCCACGTCTCCCACACCCAATAGTTTACTTTTATGGAGATTAATCCTCAATCCTGAGGCTGCTTCGAAGAAAAGAAAAATAGCTCTAAGATTCTGAATATATTCAACCTTGGCATCAAGAAAAAAGAGGGAATCATCAGCAAATTGAATGAGGGAAATGTAGGTGCCTCCATTACAACTCTGAAAACCAAAAAGTAGGCCACATTCTTCAGCTTTGGCAACTGTTCTGTATAGGGCTCCAGTGATAAGGATAAAGAAATATATACTATAGAAACAAGGGATCTCCTTGACATAAACCTCTACTAGCTTTGAAAAAAAAATTCCAAACACCGTTCACTAAAACTGGAAAAGAAGAGGACAAGACACCGATTCTGATCCAATTTCTCCACCTTAACCCACACCCCATCTTAAACATGAATCTATCAAGGAACTTCCCACTCCCATGATCATATGCCTTCTCCATAGTCACTTGGCAAAGCACAACGGGATGACCATCCTTAATTTTGGAGCCAATGCACTCATTAGCAAAACAAGAAATAGTCCAAGATGTGTCTACCGCAGACAAAGGCACTCTGTTGATGAGAGATGAGCAGCCCAAAAACCTCCTCTAGCCAACAGCGAATTTTGGAAAGGATCTTGTACACACTGCATTAAACAACCTTCTCTAGGGCATTCATAACGTCCTTACCAAATACCAACCGTTTCCCAAAAAGTGTTGAAGAACTTTATAGGAAACCCATTTTTCCAGGGGATCTATCATCCTTCAAACTATCTAGAGCAGCTTGCACTTCCTTTCTCATTTAAAGGCCTCTCTAACAAACTGACTTTATCCTCCGGAATTAACCTGAATTCTAAAACTCCAAGTCTAGATGTCACTCATACGCCTCTAAATACAAAGAGTTATAGTATTCTTCAATATGGAAAGCAATTTCCTCCTTTGTATAAATCAATCTAATCCCCAACCTTTAAAGAATGTACAAAATTTGAGTTAGCCCTCAGGTTTGTAATTTTGTGAGAAAAAAGAAAGTGTTTTTGTCACCCTCCTTTAGCCACTCCACCCAAGATCCTTGCCACCATTTGATTTCCTCCAACTTTATGAGTTGAAGATATTTAGCCTTCTCCATCCTGAAAAAGTAATCAGCTTTTGACTCCAAGAATTCCTACTCTTTCCCAATCAGATAAGTAATGCACTTCAAACAATTCTGTTTCCTTACTTTCAACCCCCCAAATACCTCCTTATTCCACTGTCCACTACAAAGCCTGAAGCTTCTTGCCTAGAAAAGCCCTCAAAGTGGAATGAATGCCACCAATCTTAGACCTTCTATTTAAATCCCTGGTGCTCCAACCACATCGATTCAAAACCAAACAAACTAGGATTCCTACACTTCTCATTAATGAGAACGACAAAAAGATGGTCGAATGCCGGGTTCAAAATGGCAAATTGTACCAGGTTTCTGAAATGGTCCTCCCAGTCCTAGGAAACAAGAAAGCAGTCCAATCTATTTATAGTAGGGTCCTCTTGCCCACTGGACCATGTGAATCTAACACCCTACAAAAGGAAAATCAAGCAAATTACATGTGTATAAACTCCGAGAATCTCAACATCCTAGAAGTCAACCGGTAAGCTAGTTTCTTCTCTAATGGATGTCTGAAAGCGTTAAAATCGCCACCCATACACTAAAAAAGAAGCTACCTCGAAGACACACTCCTCAATTATGACCACAATCTCACACTATCGGCCTTCACCATGGGTCCATAGATGCCTGTAAACACCCAGCAAAAATATCATCTAAGCTTCTACATATTACAGATACCAAGAAATCCCCATTTATAAAATCTTCCACCTCCAGAGCTCTTTTGTTCCAAGAACCAATATACCACCAGATCTTCCTTGAGCCTCCTTGTAAAGGAAAGTAAACTTTTCCCTACACCACAATTCAGACTTCACCCTACTACTTAACTTCTGCATCTTTATTTCCTGGATTGACAGCGAGTCAATCTTCCATCTCCCACATAATCTTTCACACTCAGCCGCTTCTCCTCCCTGCCCATCCCCCTAATGTTCCATAAGAGCAAGTTTATTTTCATCATCAATAACACGATACTCTTTAGCCCTCTTCCCACACACCCTAATTCTTCGGAATGGCCGTCATAGTCAACAGTAGAGAGCAGGTTATGAAGCTCTATGCACTACCTACCAAACAATCTACTCCTTTGCAAAGAACGTCCCCTTCGCAGGATCCAACTACGACCCCTCTCCACTTCCATGAATAGCTTTTCCACCTTGTCCTCCAGCCCCTTATTACAAATACCCAGAATCCTACTAACCTCCATCACTTTTCAGATAACCCATTGAAACAAGAATGGCACTAGCAACAACAGCAGAGAATTTTCCTTCAGCAACATCTCCTTCAAGGCAAGGTTCAAAATATCGTTATCGCAACTCGTATCGCGGACCCGAGATACGGGTATGTCTCGCGTATCGCAGCTTATCGCGGAGATACGGCGTCCAAAACCGAGAGACGGGTGAGATACGGGTCAAATGAAGGAATTTTGATTTGAAACTTTAGGATTTGATAGAATAATCAC
>JAOXJP010162395.1:0-12861 GCA_025762735.1 Platanus orientalis
ATATTTCCGACATTTCCGATATATGTCTTATTTTGGCCTGACCGATACTTCCACCGATACCGACATTTTGAACCTTGGTGTACATGAGATGCATGTTTGCTTATGAATCTAAGTACGTGTAGTGCCATGCATGTTTTAATTAAAATGTATTATACTCTATGTACATATGTATGTATGTATGTATGTATGTGTGTGCATATATGTAGGTATTTGAAAATATGGGTGATGCAGACATTGTAAAGCGGCTTTTGTATGTGCCACCACATAAGAGGAGAAGATTCAAGGCTTGTGCCTTATGGGGTTAATTGGGGTCTTTTAGGGGTTGGACCAATAGTGCCATGGGGTTTATGTGATTTTTAGTCATAAGAGTGGTTGTAATAAGGCTGAAAAGCAAAGGGTAATTTAGGATTTCAAGGCTGGTTGACAGATAGGGTGTTTTTTTTTTCTTTCAATGGACAACAAAAATCAACAAAGTGGGGCCCATAGTGTACTGGTTGACAGCCCCTATTATGCTCTAGTTTTTGGAAGTAGTTTCAGAAAGTCAGGTTTTAGTAGTGTTAGTTTTTAGCAAGTCCAGGATAGTAAGTCATAGTTTTAGGAGTTTCTAAATTTTGAAGTCGTAAGCCTATAAAGAGGCACCACACAACATGTACTTCAGTTATGGATTATTGAATTGAAACTTGGTTTTATAGGGTTTATCCCTTCTATCCTCCTTTCCCATGGTGTAGCCATGTGGATACCCCTAGGGTTCATCGCTAGTTTCCTCATCTTTCCATTTTCTTCTACATTCTTCTATCTATTCTTCTCCTTGCTCCTTCTTCCACTGTTATCTTTATTATTATTTTTTTTATGAATAACGAATAATTGCATTAAAGAGAAAAGAACAAACAGAGGAAATACAAATAGACACAATGCCACCCCAAGCAGCCCCCCAACAAGAAGAAAGAAAAAACCACATCAACGCTCAGGCATATGATCCCCCTCAAAAGAATAAGCCTGCCCTACACTCCACTTTGCAATCTTGTCTGCCAAATCATTTTGTGCATGGGGGACATGAATTCACTCGGCATCCAAATCTTTCAATAAAGTCCTTCTCTCAGCAATATAGTGGTGAAGCCTCCAAGAACAGCATTGCCCCCTCCCCCATGTAATGATCATCGAAGAGTCACCCTCCACCAAGCAACCTGTCAAGCCCTTCTCTTTTATCATACTCAAACCTTTCAACAACCCGGAGAGCTCCACATAGATGGCATTTCTAACCCCCATAAGCCCTCCTTTTACCACAGAATCTGGCACAAGGAATCCCTTAGAACACACCCATACCCAACCGGATCAGGATTCCCAAAGGAAGCACCGTCAAAATTAACTTTAAGCTTATCAGCGGAGGGGAGAATCCACTACATTGCCATATTTTGGTGGAGAGAACTCTGACCCGATAAACAAGAGACCCAATCCCAAACCATATCATTCATAGTAACATCAAGGAACTAATTTTTCACGAGAACCCAAGAGCATATCTCACAAACAATTGAGTCAACCACCTCCCAGGCACTCCTTTTTCTGTCATCGAACACTCTCTTGTTTCTCTCCCTCCAAATGCTCCACACCACCCCCGAAAGAATAGCTTTGAAGAACATCCTTCCCTGATTTCCTTTCACCCTAAACTCTCATCTTTATTATTCCTTCTATCTTCAATTATCCCCTGCTGAAACATCCTCCATGCCAGAAGATTCAAGAGCTGGAAATCATATAAAACTGCAGCACAACAAGAAGCTCACAATTGTTTTTCTGGAGCAACCTATTGGACTCAATAGCACCCTTCTAAAGAGGGCTTTTATTCTCTGTTTTTATCAGCTTATTTCCTCTATTTTATTCTTTATATAGTTAATTAAATTCCTTTTAATTTCTCTTATTGCTTCTAGGGCTTTCTTCCCTTACCCATCCCTCATCTTCTCCCTTGAACTCCTCTTTAATCTCCTCTTGTTCTACTTAGGTTTCTGATTTAGAAATCACATCTGTTTTAGGTTATTTATTAAACACTGCAAACTAAAAGGTCATTACCCAGTGTTGGTCCCGTAATTACAGGGTGCTGGGAGGGATGTACAGGAAACAGACCTAACCTTTGGCTTTTTGCACAAAGTAGCGGCTCACCACTTGAACCCGCATTTTCATGCCAGACAGCCCAAGCCTTTACCATTGCACCAAAGCAATGACCCTCACTATAGACTGATATTTTATATGTTTTATATACTTTTATTGATTAGAATACAGTGAAATTTTGAATGGAGATCCCTTTTAGACCTATCTGATCACCTGTAAATTTTCATAAAATTCTGACGCATATGCATGGGTATTTTGGTAATTTCATAGCTCTGCCCTGACATTCCAGAAACCATAAAACAGCCGATTCTCTTTAGTTCTTTCCCTCTTTTGCTGTCTTAATCCTTCTCTTAACTTTGTTTCTGATTCCCTCCTTCATTCCCTAAAGTTAAGGTACATTAGGCGTGCATCTATTCAGTTCTTGGTCTCTTAATTCTGTCCTAACTTCCACTATACATTATTTGGGCACATAATCAACAGGATTTACAGCCCCTTAGGCTGTCCCACATCATAATGGTATCAGAGTTGTGATATCCTGCATCAATAGGTATGTAAGTGTAATGTATGTATATAGGCATGTGCAGGCATATATTTATGCATGTGAAGTGTATACAGATATGAGCACCATTTTCATGACTGCAAAATAAGAAACATAATTGGCTAAGCAAAAAAAGCACACAACCAAGTAACTTCACGACAATTAAGGTTTTGTATTTGTTAAATGATTGGAAGAGGCATCTTGGGTTTGTGGCGATAGGACATGTAGATGGGTAAGGGGCTCTCATAACTCGCCATGTGTACCATGTTCAGAGGATAAATGTTGTAGGAATTATCAAAGGAATAGAGAAAAGAACTCTAGATTTAATCAAGTAATTGTGGATTAAAGTTTTAAAAAACAAGTTAGGCTTTCAAGGAATTTAAAACGAGAAAATAGAGAAAACAGATAACAATTTTTTAATAGATGGAAACCTAATATATGGTAGCCACAAGATCTAAGAAAAGTTATATACAGATTCCAAATCAGAAACAATAAAATAGATGTGAAGTTGACTTGTTCTGACAAACTCAAGTACAAGAATTTAAGTAGAAAATTCAGTAAACTAAAGAAAATCACAATTAGGTTTTAATTATACAGATATATAAGCAAATCCTAATAGAATTAGTAGAAAAGAAAGATGGATAATATATAGCAGAATCAGCATTACTAGATGTAGAAAGTAGTATCTAGAAGTTCCAAAAGGCATCAACACCTTATATGGTGCGTACAACATGAACACCATTTAAAGGTTGGGAAGCAAAGGAATTCTTTATTAACTTTTATATGTATATATAGTTTTCACCCTGCATTTTCCAAGTACCACTCTAATTCGACTTTTTAAGAAAAATAAAACCTTACCATAATTGCAGGGAAGCTTGACCCAGGGTTCGAAGCTCACTTCCTAAGAAGCTTGTGGGAAAGCGCATGGAAAGCGTTTAGGAAGTGAGGGAAGCAGTGTTGGGAAGCGTGGGGAAACGCAAGGAAGTGAGTTTGGGAAGTGATAGAACTGTCTGGGGAAGCAACTGAGAAGCTTCTTCTTGTTTTTTCAATGCAAAGCTTATGCTATGCGATTGGCACTGAATAAATCAGTTTTCTACGAGTTTGGCATTGATTTTATAGCAAAAAAAAAGGATCTAGTATTGATTTTATTCTATTGCAATAACAAAGATTCATTATGATGTTTTCCTACAAGGTCTTCTATAGTCTAACTTGAAGATGCTTAGTTATCTACAAAATCTTATATAAGGTAAAATAAGGTATGGCTGCCCCTACTAATATAATGGGAGTGAAGCATCCAACAAGACGATAAGTCTCATGTATAGAGAATAAGACCCAAAACCAATTGGATGATGATATCAATAATGTATTTATTTTCTACTAGTAATGAATTATTGTAGTTGTGTTTATTGGTTGTAGATTAATTATTATTTACTTCTAATTAGTATCGCCTATTAACCTATTATTTTCATTTCATTTTTAGTCAGTTCATAATATTTTTTCGAATGGTTTTGAAGTCACTCCCAAATTGCACTTACTTCTCAATCGCTTCCTATTTATTCTTCAGTCGCTTCTTGATCATCTCACTTCTCGCTTCCCATGGATTTATTGAGCTTCGCTTCCTGCTTCTTGCTTTTGCATCGCTTCTCGCTTTCGCTTCACTCTGGTAACTATGAATTGAAGTTTTTAGTTGATTCAAATTTGTCCTAAATTCCGCAATATTAAATTTGGTGCTTCCATTGAGCTCTTGGATATATCCTACATCGATTTCGGTACTAGAGCCAGGTTACAACTAATCCTTATCTAGTTGGAACCCATGGAAACCTTGAACCATGATCAAATTATGTATGAGAATCACATAACCTGGGTTAGGTACAAAGCTGAATTGAAATTTAAAACAGAAGGTCAACTCAAGTCTGAGCTTGATAATGTTATGTTTAGAATATCACTCAAAGACCGATCCGATTTTTTTTGGCCTCTCGATCCTTACAATTTTCCTTATTTGATCTTACAAAGAAGATGTGACCTTCTTCAGCACAGACTTCATGAGATAGAAAGATAGAGGTATGACCATATAAGTGTTGTACTTAAAAATTAAAGAAAAGTAGTGACAAGTGCCTTGAGATCCTTAAGAAAAAATAAGATGAGGAACCATTTAGAGCTGCTCCTCCAATATTGGTCACAATTCATTTCCTTAAAGCCTCTCCAGTTTCACATTAGAAGTCTGGTACCGAGAGCCAGAAAGAAGTTCAAGCACCTTTGCCATCTAATTCAAAGCCAGATATCAAGACTAATCCAAAGCACAAAACTGCCAAGACGCAGAAAGCTATCCCAAAAACAATCCAAGGCAAGGAAGCAACATATGCAAGCTAGTTCATGCAAAAAGTCTTCAATTTTAGGTCCTTCACTGCATCAACCTTCACTTTTGCGAAGCCTAGACAGATCCACCAATGGAAGTTGCGATGGAAAGTAGCCGCATCAAAATTCAAGGTCAAAATTTTCTCCACCCCAGGAGAATGATGTGGACAAAATAAAGAGACTATTGTATGTGGCCCCACACAAGAGAGCCAGGTTCAAGTTGTATGTTCTATGTAGGTTATTTAGTGTCTTTTAAGGGCTGGGATTCAAATGTAATAAGGCATTTTATGCCAAGGGTAGATTAGGCTTATTTTATTGTATGGGTGTTTTATAATAAAGCTTATTTGCCAAGGGTTTATTGAGTATTCAGTAGGGGTCGACAATTACATTATTTTTGTCTTTTTGTGGACTCTAAAGTCAACAAAAGGGGCCCACATAAATGCTGGTCAACAGCCCCAATAAACTCTAGTATTTAGAAGTCTTTAGTGTTAGGAAATTGGGTTTTAGAAGTCCAACGAAAGTCTTGTGTCACAAGTTAGGAGTAATTAGAAGTTATTTTAGGAAAGTATCTATTTTATGTGTGATGTAAGCCTATAATAGGCACCCCAACGACATGTATTGAATTAGTGAACATGAATTGAATTTGAAGCTTGGATTTTCTGTACAGGGTGTCGTATCCCTCTATCATTCTCCCTTTTCTTTATGGTTGCAGCCGTGGGCTCCCCTCTCTCTTCCCTTCTTCTCTTCCTGGGTTGCAGCCATGGCTCCCCTATCAATCCCTCCTCTTCTTCTCTTCTTATTTCTCTAGCTTCTAATCCCTTCTTTTACATTCTTCCTCCATTTCTTTGAATCTTATTCTTCTTAATATGATTGGATTAAGCTACAATCACAAAGATTAAGCAGCTGGAATTCTGACATCTGCAAAACAACAAAAACTTATCAGCTGGGTTTTCTGAACTGTACAAAGTCCCAATCATACCATCCAAGTAAGAGATATTGGATGTTCTATTTTATCAAATTCTGAACCTTAATTGAATCATTATTTGAATCATAAAATTTCTTTGCAACATTTCTTTTAATCGCTGCTTTATTAGGATTGGTTCTAATTCATATTGTTATATTTTAAACCAGACTTTTCTGGGTTCAAAAACAGCCACAATCGCCCCCCCCCCCCCCAATAATCTCCCTTTCTTCCACTTTTCTTTGTTATGGTTTTTATCCCTATTGTGTTCCCTTCTAAACCCCTCAAACTCCAATTCGCTCCCCTTCTTCTTTGCTGACTTTCTGATCAAAGATTTCCCACTGGTTTTTGGTGACCTCCATTAAATTAATTGTGCAGCCCTGTTCTTTTTATAATTACATATACCTAAACACCTCAGAATTTCATGAAATTCTGTATGGGAGTACATCTAAGACTCATCTAACACCCTGCAAAATTTGAGAAATTTCTTCCATTCGAGAAGGGGTATTTTGGTAATATTGTGAGTCTGCCCAAAAATTTCCAGAATTGCCCTTTAGCCTTTTCTCTCACTCTTTTCTCCTTCTTTTCCTCCTCTAATTCTGTTTAACTTTCTTTAGTCCGATTCTACAGTCTTCTCTCTATTTGTTCTTAAAGTTTGATATTATTTGGATGGTTTTAGTTAAAGTCCTTGATTGATTCAAATTTGTCCTAGTTTCTGCAACATTAAATTGGTGCTTTCATTTGAGCTCGTGGATATATCCTTACATCATGCAAACTGATATTTTCAGCATTTATATACTTTTATGACCAGAATTACGTGAAATTTTGCATGGATATCCCTTTAAACCAATCTGATCACCTGTAAATTTTCATAAAATTCCAACGTGTATGCAGGGGTATTTTGGTAATTTCACAGCTCTTCCCTGAAATTGCATAAACCCTAAAACAGGTTTCCCCCCTATTCTTTTCTTTCTTTTCTTGTCTAATTCTTCTCTAAATTATTTAATTTGTTTATATCTTATGTTTCCTATTATTCTTCTAATCTTGAAGTTACTTGGGTGTGATTAAAATCAGTTCTTGGTTATTTAATCTGTCCTTGCTTCTGCACATTTAATTGGACCTACATAAGCAAGATATACAAGCTACTAGACTGCCCTACATCAATTGGCATTGGTGCTTGTGATATCCTGTATCAGTTTGGTGCTTTCACTGAGATCTCTTGGTATATCCTGCATCATCTGGATTAGAGAAATTAAATAAATAAGTAAATATAAGGATTTACCATGCAATATTCCATAATATCTAGAACCTTATGAAAATTACAAGCCTCTACTCTGGTAAATATACTAGTATGAACAAAATGGTCTTGCATAGAATTGATCTGTAGTTCCTCCAAATAAACTATGAAAACACATACAATTTGATATTCTATTATACTAAATTGAAATGAAGCCACATAATACAGTTCCATATTCAAGTAGTAAAGGTGAATCACATACCTGAAGGAGCAACTCATATTTTGAGTTAAACAGGAAAACACTAAAAGCTCTATGTAGCAAATTCTCAGATTCTATTTTTTCCATCAAGTGACCTGCAGAATAGCAGAACAGTTGTACAATGAAAAAACCAAGAAAACGTCCTACAAGAAGAAACATATCAAATATTATCCCCATGGATATGAGAAGTATCTGGGAAAGAACAAGGTAAAGTGAAGGAAAGAATATCAAACAAAACAAGAACAAAAGAATATAGGTATAAGCGCATATATATTATTAAAATGGGTGAAATTGAGAAAATACACTTGAGCCCCTAAATATGGACAGAATTGCATATAGCGGTATTTGGACTCTTAACAGCAAAGAAAAAATTGATACAAAATTGCTCTTGCAACCAATTATCAAGAAACTGCTGCCAGATGCACAACTTTGAATGTATTAAGAAACAGAAAATGGTCAGGACTTAGTCTCCACTAAACCCATTGCTATGATAACAATGCAATAAAAACGGTGAACATATTACTCTAAAATCTCGGTGTACATTTCATTTGGTTGTCGTATTATGACTGATAAAAACCTCTTTTGACCATGTAAGAGAGTTGTGGTCATCAATGACAACATTGTAGTCCTCTTGGCTGTATTGTTGGATGAATTGCTTCACGTAGAATATGATAAAGAATAAAAAAAAAAAAACAGATTGCTGCTGATACTAAAAAGGTCGGAAAAATATAAGTATGTGGTACATACATCATAATATGTTATGGAAAAAGGATACAAAAAATTTTCAAATAAGACAAGAAATACACAAGAATATTAGTAAACAAAAGAAAAGCTCAAGAGGAGCATACAAAAATAAGTGTATTTTTGTTCACTTTGACTGTTAAAAAACTACTTATTTTGTAATTTCTGTTGTACAATCTACATTTGAAACTTGATAATACAGACAGCAGCACTAATCAAGGTCACAAAACTTTCTTTAAAGCAAATGGGTTTAATTAGACTTCAACTCAACTCAGCCTTTTCCAACTACTTGTTGCCATTCCACTCTATTTATGGCCATATATTCCATTCAATCATACACACCAATGTCTTTCCTCACTATTTCAACCAAGTCATTTTCGGCCTCCCCCTTCTCCTTCTAACACCTTCACTTAGACATAGAGTAAATTTTAAGACTCTGTGATCATCTCTAGAGATGAATGCAGGTGTCGATGACATGAATGTTTTCTCTAAGAGGAATTTTAAAAAGAAAATGTTTACCTGCAAAGCAACATCCTCGGGACTGACTTAGAAAATTCTTACGTTACATTAGAGATCAGCTTCAAAAAGCATCAGAGATAATTCAATATTTGTTAGAAGTAGAAGAAGACAGACACCAGTTCTAGTTGGTGTATTTGACTGATATTGTTCTTGATAATTATACTAGAATCAAGTCAAAGAAATTCTCACTAAATTAGGCCATTAAGTATTGGAAATTAAAGAATCTCAAGCATTCAAATCCCCATGAAAGTACGCACTTGATCTCTGACAGAAAAAAATGGGTAAGTGATATTTATGGAGCTTAATTCATACCTCACTCTAAATGATGGAAAGTCACATAGATTGTCATGAGCATGTCTAGTTTACCATTACAGTACCAGCTGCAGAATACATCAAGGTTGTGGCTAATGTTGCATGCTCACCATGCTCCCCACTTGGAGGTTGTGCAATTCCTTCTTCATGACTAAGGAATTTATTCAAAATCTATTTAGTTTTGATTTTTTTTTTTTACTTCAGTACACTTTCATTGAAGGCATCAATGTCTTAGTCCTATGCAATGACACAAATAAATAAATAACAGCAACATCATGCAAATAAATAAATAAAAGCCAACATTTTCTTATCTCTATCTAATGTCTGTACTCTTTTTCTACAAGGTCAAAAAAATAATTCAACAAGTACCTTATTTCAAATATCACCAAGCCAACTGCAGCAAAGTTCATAAGTTCATAAATGAATGAAATCAAACCTTGTATGTCTTCAGAAATAAAGAATTATCACCCTTAAGCAAAATATGTGCATGGCATGCCCACAAAATGAATCTTGACAACTGACTGACTGACCAGCAATAAACAATTTGCAGCTCATCGTTTTGCTCCAAAACCAAAAAGATGAACTAAAAAAACCCCATAAATCTCTCACTTTTATTTCCTTTCTTTGTTAAGGATGAAATTCAATGGAGTCAGCTATTTGATTAACAAATGTTGGATGTTTTTACAATTTACAATTTCGAACGTGCCAAAATTATCTCCAACAATTGAATTTTGAACAATCAAAAATATTTTCTATTCGAACGGTGCGAAACGGGAAATTTTGAACGTTACGGAAATGAGAGATCTGTTCATGGGGAAGTGTGCAGAAGCGTCTAAGGTGCCTACAGACTTCCATACACGATTATTCAGTGCAAAAGGGTGTCTAGGATGTCTGTAGACACATCTAAAGGTGTCTCTACAGATTCTATAAAAGAAGGGCATCCTCCAAAATGTGTATGACTTGAAAACCTTTCACTCTCTCTCTCTCTGATCTCTCTCAAACCTTTGTAATTCTCTGAAAATCCACTAATTTCTCATTGTTTACATTTCTAGGAGATAATATCAAGCATTCAAGGATTGATCCTATGGTGCTGCAAACCACCGATCAACAACACAACTTTGGTTGGGCCCATTTTGTCCTAGAGACAAGTTTGCTAACTCATTGCATTCTATGTGTCTTTCTAAGAACAAAGTAAAGGGCGAATATTGTTTTAAGGAAAGTGTGATCCATGACTCGGGCATTGTTACTCTTATCTTTTCAATTCCCTACGATTCATATTCTTTCAATGACAATCTTAAGACAATATTTCGATTGACAAGTTTAGTAACAATGGCCCAATCATTAGTCAATGTTCTCAAGTCTGACATGACCAAACTGGAAAGATTTAACGGATCGAACTTTAGGCGTTGACAGTACAAGCCTCATCTTTTACTCACTTCTCTAGGCATTGCGTATGTTTTGAAAACACAAAACTGCTAGATCAAGAGGAAGAGATATACTCGCACAAATCCGAAAAAAAAGAAAGTAGGAGTTAGACAACTATTTGTGCAAAAGGCATATTCTTGATGCATTGTTTGATGCTCTATTCAATGTTTCCGAAGCGGTGGAGTATACTAAAGATATATGGGAAACATCGCGAGTAGTACAAGTTCCAAGAACCCGAAAGAAAGAAATTCCGAGTAAGTCAATTTTTGGAATTTACTATAACTGATAATAAATCTTTTTTGGATCAATTTAGTTAGAGCACATAGCGAGACAACTTGAAAATGAAAGACACAAAAGATGAGTTGATTCTTGTCGGTTCTATCATTAAACTTCCTCAATCATGGTGAGATCACAAGAATCTCAAACATAAAAAAAAGATGAGATGTCCAGAAGAACTTAAACAAGATCTTCAAATAGAAGAACAACTTCATTTCAAGAAGAATTGCAGATTATACTTGAAAGAAAAAGGAAAACAAGGAGAAAGATTTCCTGACATTAAGAAATGTATGTCTCAAGTATATATCACCGAAAAAGCCCTAGCTGTGATCATCTCGAAAATAAACATGGTTGGACATGGAGGTGAGTGGTGGTTCAATTCTAGAGCAACAAGACATGTTACATTTGACAAGAACACGTTGAAGACTTTTCAAAGTGTCAATGATGAAAATATTCTCTATATGGGTAATTCATCATCCACTAAGGTGTTAGGATAGGAAAATGTAGACATTAGTCTAACCTCAGGAAAGCACCTCACCTTAAACAATGTCTTGTATATACCTGAGATTCAAAGAAACTTAGTTTCTACAAATTTTTTTATCAAACATGGTTTTAAAATTATCAGCAAATCAGATAAGTTTACTTTGTTGAAAAACATAATGCATGTAGGTATGGGGTATGCTTCAGGTGGAATGTTAAAATTTAATGTTAGAAATGAAAGTGATTCTTCTGGTTATATTATTGATTATATTGATTTTACAGCATGCTTGACTACGACATGTTAATTTTAAATCTATAGAAAGCATGATAAAAGTAGGTTTCCTTCTAAAATGCCATAATAAAAAACTAGAAAAATGTAATATATGTATAAAATCAAAGATTACTAGAAAACCATTTCATAAAGTATAAAGAAGTATGAAATTGCTAAGATTAGTACACTCCAACATATGTGATTTAAATAGTTTAGTCACTCGATGAGATAAAAAATACTTCATCACCTTTACAAAAGATTACTCTAAATATACTTATGTTTATTTAATTAAAACAAAAGATGAGGCATTGAATAAGTTGGAAATTTATAAAACTGAAGTAGAAAACCAAGTAGAAACAAGAATTAAAATACTTGGATCGGATAGAAAGGTGAATATTCCTCAAATTACTGTGAAAAAAAATGTATAATTCATGAAATTACAGCCCCATATACACTTTAATAAAATGGAATAGTTGAAAGGAAAAAAAAAAACATTAGTAGAAATAGTAAATGCAATGATAATAAATTCGTGATTACCTTGTAGCTATTGAGGAGAAGCTTTACTTATTGTTTGTTATATTTTGAATAGAATCCTTTAAAGACACAAAAGTTACACCCTATGAACTTTGGAAGAAACATAAACCAAATTTAATAAATTTTAAACTGTGGAGGGTGTAGAGCATTAGTAAGATTACCAAATCCTAAAATACAAAAGTTAGTAGATAAAACAATTGAAAATGTTTTCATAAGATATGCACAAAATAGTAAAGCATATCGATTTTTAACTATAGAAGATAAAGATACAATTTATAAAAATTCGATCATATAATCAAGAGATGCAGTATTCTTTGAAAACATATTTTTTTACAAGAAAACAAAGTATACCTAATGCATCTAAATTTTTTTTTATAAAAGAAACAGTAGACGTAAAAGAACTAGAACCTAGAAGAAGTAAAAAGAAAAGAAAAACCTCCTATAATCTAAGAAAATATTTTTGTCTATATTTGGTAGAAGGTGATAGAAATGAAATCACAAACTCAGTAATGTTGGATATAGATAAGATCCTAAAAAACTTTTAAGGAAGTCATGAGTTCTAAAGATGCTTTATTTTAAAAAGAAACGATAAATGATTAAATAAATTCCATCATGGTAAATTAAACATGGAAATTAGTATATCTACCTCTAGGTTGTCAACCAATAGGTTGTAAATGGATATTTAAAAGAAAATTAAGAGTAAATAAATCAGTTAAAAATTTCAAAGCTAGGTTAATAGCGAAAGATTTTAAACAAAATGAATGAGTTGACAATTTTGATACATATGTTCATGTAACTAGAATAACAACTATTAGAATTTTAGTTGCTTTAACAACTATTTATGATTTCGTTG
>JAOXJP010162406.1:1056-12861 GCA_025762735.1 Platanus orientalis
GGGATAGAGGGGACTTGTCGGGAATCACCCGAAGTAGAAGAAGAAGATGCAAGAGGCAGTAAGCAAGGATATTGGAAATCCAAAACTGTGTCGAAGGGGATATATGTAGACTATCTCGAGGATTCTCGACCTTATACGTGTTGACCATCCACGAGTTAGTGAAATCAATCTGTGAAATGAGGCAATGCATGAATCCCAAAATATTCAAAAGGTTTAAACTTAGCCGTTCAATGACCTAGAGATCTGAGAAGACGCGATGCTTTATGTGACCCATAACTGGCACTAGCATGTCCTCTCAGCTACTAAAATTCATTAAATACGAGGCCATCATTAGCATTTATCCCCAACCAATACCACCTTGATAGTTGAAACAACACGCCACTTGTGCCAAAATAATGAGTAAGGGATGCAAATAGTTCATATTCCCGGGCCATGTAACCCTGGACCTAGGAATAAGGGGGCAGCTGATGGGAAAACTTATACCAAGGCCCCTACTAGCCAACTTCGATAAACTAGCACAATCACAACCTCAACCCAATAAGAACTGAACCAAAGAGTTAGTAAGAAGACCAGCCAGAGGCTTGGGATTCCCTTCAGAACCCCCAACCCCCAACTCACCAACTGCCAAAGCCATCGGCGGGAAACTAGAAACATCCCTTGGTACCGACCCCAAGCATCCCCGACTATCACCTGGATCACCCGAGACCGAAAAATTAGTTCAGACCTCGAGGTACCCGACACTTGAGACTCCCCTACGCGCAGAAAGACATCAACCATGACTACTCCACTCAAAGACAAACACAAAACCATTATGAGAACAGAATATTCTCTGCAGCAGGTCTGACATTCTAAGAAAATAACAGAAAGAGCAAAGAGAGATGTGGGAGAAAGCGACGTGCGAAATCTCCTCTTATACGCCACCAATCAAGCCTATAAATACAAATAGTGGATCATCCTTCAGGAATAAGATAACAAAAACCCTAAGAGAGAGAGAGCTATACTTCTACATCCCCACTATTATCTGACTTGACCATCGGAGTGCTAGAGACCGGCACCTTACCGGTGCCTAGCTTCCTAACCATTTCCTATTTACTGTGTGCAGTGCCAGCCCTGCCAGGGACCTGGACAACCGTGGGACCATCTGGTTAGCGTTAAGGCACCATCCCGAAAACAATACGCTATCACTGTTATTATGCCGAAAGAATAAAAAGAACAGAAAACATTTATCAATAAAAAAGGAGAGGATGTTACATACTTTTTCGGATTGATTCATGGGAGTTTGTTGGTGGGGGATCTGATGACGGCAAATCAACAACAGAAAATGAATATGTTATAGTGTTTTCAATTGATCCCGAGGATGTGTGGGTGGTTATTGTTGGTGGTGGAACTGATGAGGGAAATTCAAGGCAAGCAGCATATCTTGATATTCTGTTTCGGATTGATCCATGGGATGTGTGTGTATTTTTTGGTGGATCTAATGATGACGGCAATTGCACAGATACAGCAGCGGATTTTCTTATCATTGATTCATGGCAGAAATTCCCTATGTTTTCCAGTGGTAAGTCTGTAGTGTGGAGGATGCTCCCAACCCAACTTCTCCCCTCCCCAGATAAAAATGAGCATTAATTAGCAGGCTACTTGGTATTGGCGAGTTCGGATGAAATTGGAAATTCAGCAACTTGTTGATATCTCCAATTAAAATAGGACACGTGAAAACTGATTCCCAAAATATTTGGTTACTTAATTGAATGGGGAAGCGGACATAATCCTCCCTCGTAAACTTCACTTAGCAGCTCTTGTTTTCTGTTACATTTCCTCAATTTTTCTATTTTTCGAGATTTTTCTACGAACCTCCTCTTCTCGGCCCTCCTCTCTCACCGCTTTCATTCCATTGTCTTCTTTCTTGTTTATTCTCTATGTTCAAGGTTAATGATTGATATAAGATCCTACCATTTACATTGGAAAATCAAAATCAGAATCCTACCGTTAATATGTTAATCTTATATATGGACAATTGGATAGCTCTCACAACCATAACCATGCTGGTTGAAATATATGCCTTGAGGTTCAAATGACAAAAACAAACCCCTTGAAGATATTGTAGGTGTAAACGTACAAAACGAAACAAAGACAAATTAATTCCATTCAAATTGCTTCTAGATCTACATTAAGTTTTTTCCTTTTATATCCTCCACTCATCAGCATATAACTTTTGAATTCATAGCCAAAGTGAACATGAATGGAAATCAAATCCAAATAGAAGCAACCAAAGATGGATGTGTAGAAGTCATGAAAGTGAAAAAAGAGTAGTAGCCAGCAGTGACCATAACACAGGACTGGTGGCAATATCTGGCTTGAATAAGGGTGAGAAAGAGGGCCAAAATCAGAGCCAAGAAAGGTCCAAAACAACCTAAATTCGGTTGTTTTGGCATGGGATTCAATTCCCAAAATAGCCGACTTCCCATTTAGTTGTTCTGGAAAAACCAAATCCCCATTCAGTTATTCAAGAACAGTCAAATCTTGGTATATTCTAGGCCCTGTTTCAAGGTTAATTTTGTCCTAAAACTCCATATATTTAACCGGACTTTACTATAGGTCTTTGAACACCATGGGCATCCATCTATGGGGTTGGGGGTGGGTTTTGATCCCCCAAACTAGTCCTCTGAATGTGATGTAATTGCATAAAAACTAGTGGTTGGGTATGGGTTAAGTATCCAAAATGTGTACGAGTATCATGAATGATTAAATATCACATATGTGATGTATATACAAGTCAAGACAGCCCCCTTAGCTATATATTTTTATCATTATATGTGATTATATGCATGACTAGGACTTAGGATTGCTTCATCTCCTATAGAGATACCCAATAAATGTTCATAATGTGTTTAAATTTATGGATTAATATCTTGGGCAGTTCTCAAAGTACAAATATAAGCTAAAGTCTCTAGGCATCAGAAAGTTTGAATGTGGATGACTATGATATGATGCTATCATGATCTTTCCAAGCCCAAACTGACATTAAGATTTGAGTCAAAATGGGCTTCCCATTTGCAGTTATGGACAGCAATTGAGCTTCTCATTTAGGCCCATTTAGAGCAATGTTCATGGGTAGTCCATTTGAGCTTGACTCCATTCACTAAGCAGCCCTTGGAGGGTTCGATCTTATGCTTTTTTGATCCGAAAGTTGTAGGATAATTTTTCCATGTACACATCTACTAGTTTCTTAATGGGCTGCATGTATAGGCGTGTCCAGTAGAAATGAATATGGATAGTGTAACACCAAATTTTAAGCCTTGGTATGAGGCAAAATTCGTTGGACAAATTACCTAGCCGTTTTTAGAGGCTACTTATTATTTTGTAAGTGAGGACTAAAACTCCAAGTTTGATAAACTTATTAATTACAGCTGTTTAGCATAGTCAACCTCTGATTAACTCCAAGTTCCTTGACTTGTATTATAAAATAGAGTTACAGAAATATAGAGAAGAAGAGAGAAGAAAAAAAATATGATATTCTTTATATATGTATAGATTACACTTGTTCATACACCAACAAGTTTTACCTATCCATAACTTGATTTATCATTAAGTTTCCTACAATATCTTCCTTGGGAAGATTGCAGAGGTATAATGGACGTGCTCTCTCCTCTTTTGAAGAGAGGTAACTTAAGACTTTCAAGGGATGAATGTAGTTTTCTTTACGGTGACTCTTCAAAGCTCTTCTAAAACACCTTTGTTCTTTATATCAATCTTCTTCTCTGTATCTCTTCCTTTTCCTCTGTGCGTGCATGATGATATTTATAGGCACCAAAAATGAGTTAGAGGAGAATCCTTGTTTAGGAAGAACTCTATCTCCTCCATAGCGCTTCTGTTGGAATGGGATTCTTCAAATCTGTATCCCAAAAATGTAGGTGATTCTTCTGTGTGAGAATTTACCTTCTTCCATCTTCTGGGCCATTAGAGAACTCATGAGAGTCGTGGTTATCCAAAATAACCACATTCGGAAGAGATAAAACCAAATTTGCTATGCAAGTGCGAATAGTTCATTCGCCCACACTTTTGGGGTGAAGGTAAATACTTGAAATCCTTTAACTGAGGACGAATGAGAATGTGATTTTTCATTTGCCGACAAGAGTGTGGCAAATTTCATATTTCATTTACATCCATGCATACTTTTGGGTTTCTACAGTTGCTCCCTCAGAAAATGCATTATGAGTGCAATAAGGAGATAATGCATTTTTTGAGGCGAGAATAACAACCTTTATTTACTTCTTTTGATACTCTTTCTTTATGTTCCTAGGACTTTTCAAATTCTTTGTATTTTGATGAATATACTCCTATAAGTATATAAGTCACATTTCTTCTTCCTCAACTTATCTTTTCAGAATTCGTTCACAGTAGAACTTCCTAAGGCATCCAAATTTTCTTTCGTCTCAGCTTTTGAAAGTGTGAGTTCTTCCTTATTCTCTTTTCCTTTCATTCTTCTGGATGATCATCTAAGGTGTGATGAACTGTAAGAAAATATAAATTTTCTTTTCTCCTGATCATTTTTTCTTGATTTTGATTTCTTTTATATGGGGAGGAGAGTCTTTGTGTAACTAGGAGAATACTTGATAAGTTTTTGAAGAAGCTTCATAATAGGATTCCAGGACCTTTTGCTTTTTTTTCTTGCTTAGAATTCTGGCTATCTTCTTTGGGGATGATCATCATCTCTAGTAGCTTATTCGTGACCTCCTAGTTTATCCAGTGAGTTATTTGCTTAAGTGAGCTACGAATGACTTCTCCTTGATTTCATTCATGAGTTGAGATTCATTCACTTAGTGTGCACGAGTGTGATAATTAATTCTCATTCGCCCACATTTTATTCCATTCGTGGGATATGTTCTATACTGAAAAAGGTTTTGTTTCTTTCACTCTTTTCAGGTAATGGCACTCAAACGAAAGTCCTCAAATATAAGTAGGGGTGAATCCTCTGCTCCTCCTGCTGACATTCATCCTAGGCAGATGAGACTTAGGTCTTGGACCAACCTAAGGCCTACACCTGCATCAAGAACAAGTCGTCGCCCTGTAGTAAGACCAAGTCGCCTTCATGATCCTATGCCTATTATAATCGATTCATCAGATTCCGAGGATACCTTCTTTATACCAGAGCCTGATTCATCATCAGAGATTGAATCTTCTTAGATCCTATCCCAACATCAGGTATTTGTCTTTGGTAAGAGTATTTAGGCCATTTCAAATTTTGACATTTCTTTCTAGTGTGCAGAGATTTCTTTTACAGACAAAGAAGTCTTACCACCATGGGACTACAATGAAGAGGAATTAGAGGATTTTCTTGCTAACATAAGGCAGGCGTGTGATGCTCGTATTCACCTGCTACAGGATCTTACTGAAACGGAACCTACAGTAATTGCATTACCATGTAGCCGAGCCCAAGCCTTATCTTGCTTAGATGATGTGGAGATGTACTTCAAGAATGCGGGGATCAGGCGTATAGTGGAATCTCTCCTGAACTCATCAACTACTTTAGTGCAAGCTGAGGAGACCTTAAAGCTTTTTCAACCCACTCCCAATCTCGAAGCCCTCATTAAGGAATTAGAAGCAAAAATAATTGATTTAAATTGGGACCATGCCGAAGCAACTCGTTTGGAAAACTTTATGAGTGCAGAATTAACAACATTGGTGGAGTGTTTTCATTATGTTAAAGCAGAGTACTTACGTCTTTGGAACTAGATGAATGCTTGCTATGCCATTTTGGAGGATAAAGAAGGTGCAACTGAGTACAAAGAACAACTGATCGCTTGGGCCAAAGCTATCTTGGCTGTAAGGTAGGAGAGTGGTAGTAATGAAACCCACTCTAAAGAGGTGGTTAAGCGAGCTGACACCGAGGCTATCCTTCAACAACAAACTCCTCTCTCTCAAGAACTTCAAGACAAGCTTAAAGCTTTCATCTGATTTTCTTCATCAATTAAAGATGTTTGTTTCCCTTTTCTCTCTCTTTTTGAATTAAGAACGATCATGTAATCTTTCAATTTCATATCAATGAACTTTCTTTCTTTTCATGTCTTCATGTTCTTTGTGCCTTTGTTCAAAATTTTCATTCTTCCTCCAATTTTACTTACCTCATCCAAGCAGATATCAATATTGCTTAGACTTCTTAGCTAAACCATGATGATGTGCTTGAATGTCATAATGACTGTGCTTTAACTGAATCCATGTCTATGAGGTTTAAGTAAATAGAGAACCATGAAGATGAGCTAAGTTTTGGTGTCCTAAAAGCTAAACATATTTGCCAAGTCTTAAGTAAAGCTCTTAGCCATTTGTTCATTGCAAACTTTGAAAATTTATTACTCTTTGTCATGTCGAATGAAAATTATTTTTGTCATTCACCATAAAGACTACGGAAAATGGAAATTATATTCCTCATTTACTCTATAAGTTTGTGGGAGAATGAGGTTGAGAATTCTCATTTGCGCACCTTGATTCAAAATACATTTTTTGAGGAACAATGATAGCTGATGACGCATGTGTCTTCGGTCACCACCCCCTTGCAGCTGGCAAATGAAAAGACCCTTTTAGCCTTGTCAATAAGCGCATCCTTTCAAATTTCACATGGTCTGACCAAACTACCCCTACGAGTATAAGAACTTCGTTGTCTTCTTTCTTGGTTCATCTTCAAAGAACCTTTGAGAACTACCATTAACGGGAGCTTGTACCTTTGAGTTCTTTGTGATTTTTCCATCAAAACTTCAAATTAATCCAGTCAAATCTTTCATTTCCTCTTCACAAGCGTCTTCATACCTTTTCCAAGGTGTTTGGGCCCCTAACCGTGAAATTCTTGAAGTTTTCTGGCTTTGTTAAAACCAAAAACCTTCTTTTCATTTTGGTGAGTTGTAAGGCCTCAAGTCTGAAACCCATTCAATCAGAGAGCTTTATCTTGTCCAAATGAGTGTTTCTATATGACTTTTCTAACTTTCAGCAAATACTTAGGGCTTATAGACTTTGGCACACATTTAGGAGCTTCGTTCTTCATCTTAGATGATGGTTGGGGTTCTCGGCAAACCACTTGCCACCTTAGGCCTGGCTTGAGTGGTTGCAAAAAGGTCTCCCTGCATTCATTCACAGCTGAGGCATCTCCCATGGATGCACTCCTTGCTTGGCAAGATGCTAGGTGCAAATGGACAAATCTTCTGTCATTAGTGCACAATTAGGCAAGACGCTATCAAACTTTTGCTCCAAAAGTGTGTGCGAATATGATACCATAAGTCACATTTACACACTCAAAGAAAAATGGGCATACTTTACATAATTTATAATTTTAGTTTCCTTTTCTTTGCAGAGTAATGGCTCCCAGGAGATGACTTTTATATGACCCTAAGTGTCGTGAAAGCTTTCTTTCCCTAATTTGTCAGACTCATAAATGGGCTTATAGTCGGAGCTTTTTTGACCTAGAATTCCTCGATCCAATAATAGATCATGCACCAAGCCCACCTAACTATATTAGATATGTCTGCAAGGGTTAGTGCTGCCTAGATGGTCGGGCTCATCAAGAAAACTCTATCTGCGACACACTACTTCCCTTTATTGAGGAAGGGGAGACTCTTAAAGACTCGACCACTAGTGATTTCAGAAGTTTAATTCAAAAAATTCTCTTAGGAGAAGCAGAATGGGTTGACCAACTCTATAGAGGGTTTACTTTTTTTTCAATTAGAGGAAGCAGATGGGAAGCCCTTATTGAACATTGTCTTGACAACTATTGCATAGAGATAAATTCTGTGGGGATGGCTGAGGCACTAGGTAATTCAGTCGGTAACTTTGATAAACATCATGCAATGGTGGTAGAAGCAATTTCTAGATGGTGTCCTGACACCAACACTTTCTTATGCTAGTATGGTGAGTTGGGTATCTCACTATGGGAATTCATTGGTGTAAGCCATTTACCTTTTGAAAGGAGATAGGTGGAGGAGTATATCCCCTTTAATGCTCACTTCGAGACACTTTCCACCACATGTCAAAGATTGTTATAGATATTTTCTGAGTTTAACGACGTGAGTGTTTCGTATGGTAGTGGGCTTGCCCATATTTTCCATGGTCCTTCAGGCATGACTGTTAGGGCAGACCTTTATCGTGGAGAAAGAACAATATTTGATGAAGCATTGATCTTGACGGCCCTACATTCTTGGTTAGAGTATATGCAACTTTTCTAAGGGGTGGGCTCTCCCAAGCAGCATGGGTGAGTGTATATGTCCTAATGTATTTATCATTGTTGCTAATCTCACTGATGAGATTTGCATGAACCTAGCAGTCCCTAGTCTTTACTGCTTATACATCGGCCTATGAGACATTGTAGAAGCAGGTCTCTCGGAAGGCTAGACTAGGGAGAAGTTGGTGTATCTTACCCTCCAATATTTCTACGCATGGTTAAGGCTTCACTTCCCTTCCATTTACCAGAGAGGAGAGAAGAATCTCCGCAGCATCGTATACATTAACACCCTAAAGAATCAATGAGTAGAGATGGTGTTGCACCCTACTGCTTTGTTCTATTTTACCTAGAAGCTCGTCCTTATCCCAGATCACTTATTTGGCAAGCAGACCCTAGTAGATGATGGGTCATTAGCAGG
Organism: Platanus orientalis; assembly: GCA_025762735.1. Classification (NCBI taxonomy): domain Eukaryota; kingdom Viridiplantae; phylum Streptophyta; class Magnoliopsida; order Proteales; family Platanaceae; genus Platanus; species Platanus orientalis. Next base: position 9,678 of record JAOXJP010162406.1, read on the forward strand.
GGAAGACTGGGCATATTTTGTTCCCTTCAGAGCAGTGAACTAGCATGGTGGATGGACAACCATTTTCATGTCGAGGCCTATAACCCTCACAAATTTGTTCGACAATCTCTTGTTTCCAAGGACTTGTCTCTCTTCCTACTTGCATAAAAATAGTGGGTAAAGCAGTCAGCCTAGAGAGAATCTAAGAGGCTTATCTATATTTTGTGAGGTTAGGCATAGGCAGCTAGGCAGCTATTCCTAAAGAAATGGCTGAGCAAGATAACCTTGAATTTGATTATCGTTATGCCAAGTGGTGGTATAATTTATTCTTTTCAGTTTTAAGATATAATGAGGACGGGGATAACTCCTATGTTATTTTTGATGACTATCAAGGTACCATAATAATGGCTGACAAATCCTGGAATAAGACTTTAGCCAAGAAGACATCGGCCATCTAATGACCTAAGAGATCCAATAAGCGGCCAAGGGGCCATCAAGAAGATAGAGTGCCAATCCCACCATCTCCCTCAGCCACTGAAAAAGAACAACAAAAAAAACCAAATAAATTGAAGAGGAAGACGGGTGCAAGAAAAAAATCACATGGGAAAAAACCTCAATGCATCCCATCTCATGACTGAGCAAGAGAGCCCAAATGGATGCCTCCCATTTATAAAGATGACTTTGAAGACATTGGGGGTTATTCTATTAAAGAGCCCCGACATACAACAGGAAAAATGGATTAGTGCAAATCCCCTCTGTTAAAGAGTTTGTGTTGAGGGGAAATACCCCCGAGGAGCAGAAGCAATTAGCCGACATATTTCTAATGATGTAAGAGAAAGGCCTAGTGTAGCCTTTCAACCGTCCTTCCTAAATTTTTACTAAGAGAAGGGTTGAACCAGAGAGTCTTATAGACTGAAATACTACTCCTACTAAGCCTAGAGTGCCTAGAAGACAATGAGGCCATCGGGTATTCAACGCGATGCCTCCCGTTACCAATTATTTGGAGTTTGCAACGTGATCCAGAGAGAGTTGGAGGCCTTGTGGCAGCATGGGGCAACTGTGCATGAATTGGTAATCTCATGAACAGGTATGACTTGGAGGGTTACTTCCTAGATTATGTTTTTAAGAAGGTGACTTGCATCATGAGGGAGCTTCAAGCATATATTCCCAATGGCCGAGACATTTCCTCAGTGACCCGCGACTCACTTTCCAATTTTATAGAAAGTATTAGGAAGGAGTTAGTGACCATGGGTCTACCCTTCGTGATATCTAAATCTACCCATGGGACCATAGAGAAGTGCTTCGGCAAAGATGAGGTGTTTTGTTTTACGGTCGAGTGCTCCCTTGCCACCGATCAGCCTGCCCATTTTAATGATGAGCCCAACAACTAAGAAGAAGTGGCTGCTCAAGTTCAACAAGCATTGATTACATCATGTGAGACAATGAGACAAAAGCCCTATGTCCCTTTCAAAGGGAAAGGTGTAGTTGAGGATGATGAGCCAACACATGTGGTTATAGAAGGGGCCTGTTCAAGTGTCTGGGTCCTCCCACACACCTTTTGAGCAAGAGCCATGGAATTCTTCTTCACCAACACCTTCTGGAGAGCATGCCCAAGTATATTTGTACATATTCGTGTCTTTAATGAATCTTATTTTATCATTTTGAATTCTCATGATTATTTGCCAATAGGTTTCCACAGAATATTTGGTGCAGCCAATGCCCCCTGAGGTGTAAAGACCAGCCTTTAACAAAAGTAACCCTCAGATGATTGTGACCGAGGAGTATAAAGTCCCATCAACAATGGAGAAAAATTTAGCCACTAAGTAGGGAGACAAGGCCCGTCCCGTTATCACCCCTGAGGAGTAGCAAGACTTAGTCGAATTAGTGTTGGACATGCATTTTTAGGGAGTAGAAATGATCTCTTCACAAGATTTTGAGGGTTTTGTAGGCCTTCACATTCCTACTAACAACTTGGAAGATGTGGTCATATCCGATATGGAGGAGCTAGTAGATTATGAAGACTCTAGAAATGATGACCAAAGATGGACTGATGGCTCTAGAGAAGGGAACCCGTTAGCCAATGCATCAGGGGACATTGATGAGGGTCCTAATGAATCACTTGTAACTACCACTAAAGAGAGTGATCAGACAGCCAGGGATGCTGGTGAGGAGGTTCTTACTGTAAACGAACCTTTTGGCTCTGTTAATGTGGGGATGTCTGAAGTGCATGGCCCTTTTGAAGCTAATTAGCCTCAGGATAGGATCATTGATGATGTTAGCAAGCTTATGGCCATGTCCACTGACGATGCCCTTACTGCTTCTTTTACTCCTGTTAAAGAGGACGACGACATCATAACTTATAGAGAACCAATCATAGAGGAAACTTGGGAAGAGGACCTGATCCAAGAGGAACTGACAGCTGACATAAATCCTCCCGAATCAATTGTTAACCACATTATAGTAGACGAGGATCATCCTTAGAATGAAATGGTCTTTGAGGAATGCTACTCAAGTATACCTAGAGAAATCATCTACCATGACCATGAAATATTTCTTCTCACCTAGACTCTCAGTTCTAGTTGGACCGGCTAAGTCCATGTGAAGAAGTTCTAGAGGTCTAATAGTCCCACTAGATGTAACTTTCTTGTGTGAGACTCTAGTTTACTTCCCTATTTGACAACTCTTGCATATTGGGTTATCAACTTTGCTTCGATTGGGAAGGTCCTTAACTATCCCTTTCTTGTTAAGTCTTGCAAGATCTCTAAAGTTGAGATGTCCTAATCTTTGATGTCAAAGATTTGTCTCATCCGTTTGGGTCAAAAGACCAGTGTCCTCTTGTTGGGAAAGATGATCAATGACATAGCAATTGTCACTTGTCCTTACTCCTTCGATTAGGATGTTGTATTCTCCATGATCCTTGATCACACATCCATCTTTGCCAAACTATACTTTGTAGCTTTTATCGCATATTTGACTAATGCTAATCAAATTATGCTTAAGGCCTTACACATATAAAGCTTCGGTGAGTTGAGGAATGCTAGGTGATATGCTTAATTTTTATACATTTTGATCATACCTTTAGTCTTCATTTGTAGTATTGTCATAGTTTGAGTAGGCATTATCACATTTATTTTTGCATTTATTTATGCATTTTACACATAGATATATGAGATTTCTCAATATTTATTCTTATGCTTAAAATGGT
>JAOXJP010162417.1:0-12861 GCA_025762735.1 Platanus orientalis
AAAATCGATATTTTGAACCTTGGATAGGTTTAGAGTTCAAACCTACATCTTGAAATTATTTTTTTTTAAATTCATGGGCCGACCCAAAGCCCGGTCAATTAATGAGGGCCGGGCCCAAACCCTGGCCCGAGCCCTCCCCTACAGGCCCAAGCCTCGGCCCGAACCCGGTCTATAATTGGAGGGCCAGCCCTAGGCCTACTATGGCCCGGCCCCAGCCCGACCCATGCCCACCCCTAGGAAGGACTATTTCCCTTTTTTTTATCCATTCAACTTAAAACGGGGTGTGGTAGCATTTCTGGGGGTGTGGTAACCATTTCTTCGGGTGCGGTGAGCACTTCTTGGTCGCTCCCTCCTTCAAAACCCTAAACCTCCCTATTCTCCCTCCCGAAAGCGGTACCGATTGAAGTTGCTGAGACCAAACTTCCTCTAAAATCACCCCCAAAAAACAACCATTTTTTGTTTCAGGGAAAAATTGTACGCAGACTTCAGCAGCCTCTGATAATCCAGTTTCTGCTTCTGTCTCCGTTTCTCCCAATGACAATGGAAGCCGGAAGCCAACAAGAGATGAATAACAACGTGATGTGCCTCTTAACGGACCCCGAAGGCACCCCTCTCGGAGCTCCCATGTATTTTCCGCAGAGCGCCGGACCTCTTCAGCTCCAACAAATCGTCAACAAGCTCCTCAACAACGTAACCTCTTTAGCTCAACACTTTAAATCTATCTGATTCTGTTTCATTGATTTTACTCCTCGCACTTTAATTTACAGTTGCTTCAGCTCAGGAAACTTATTATTTTTTTCTTATTTTCTATGATTTTGATTGCCAGAACCCATTTGGAGTTGGTCAGTGTTTGATTTTAGGAGCCTCAGTTTATAGTTACAGGCCTTCTATAATTTAATTTATGGATGCATTAATTATAGGAAAAATGGGGAATTGGAAGTTTGGCACCTCCATGAATTTTACTATATTTTTTTTCTTCTGACAATGGTATACAGAGAGAATAGTGGTTATACTACTCTATTCAAGGAGAAATTTTGTTTTTTTGTACTTTTGTGTTGGGGACCTCATGGATATTGTACATAATTCAATTTTTTGAACTGCAGGCTTAAGCTTAATTCTGTTCGTTTTTTTTGATCAGGAGGAAAAAATGCCTTATGCTTTTTACATATCAGATCAGGAGCTTGTGGTGCAGCTTGGATCTTATCTAGAGAAAAATAAAGGTTTGTTATTAAAAATTTAACTTCCAGATTTTATTGTTTTGTTATTGTGACGAGCTTTAATTAAATGCAGCTTACATGTTGGTTGATGATAGTCTGTTACAGAACATGATTTTCTTTTTCCTTTTAATACCTACAGTTTCCGTGGAGAAGGTATTGCGCATAGTTTATCAACCACAGGCGATTTTTCGTATCCGTCCAGTTAATCGGTGTTCTGCAACTATTGCTGGTATGAAGTTTGTCTTCTTACCTGGTTTTTATGTTGCATATGGTGTTCCTAATGTTATTTATAAGTTACCTGATCAAAGCTCACATCTCTGTTGGAATCATGGCTTTTAATTATTATTTTTCCACTCAGCATGCAATTACTAGATAAAAGATTGTCATAGTGTCATAAAGTGAAAAGAAAATCATATTATTATTTTCTTGAGATACAATCTTCTTGGGAAGATGGATGTGCTTGGTGGTTTTCTAGAGTGTACTGGACTAATCATTGTACTGATTGGTACATCATCGTGTTCATTTTCTGAGACCCTCAAGTTATGGTTTCAAGTGAAAGTATAGAAACAAAAAAAAAAAAAAATGATACTAAACGATATAAAGATATGATGGCACTACATATAGATGTATTAATAAGCTAATACTGGTTTATAATTGCTCTGTTTTCAGCCCTCAAAATCAAACTTTAAGGAACATAAAACAAACAATTTGAGCATAACCAGGTTAGTAAGATTTTAAATTCTCATCCACTTCCATGTTAATAAATTTATTCATGTATGTATATACATACATAACACACATACATATGTAAATATGTATATGTTTATATATTTACATATGTATGTGTATAAATTGTTGCAAGCTGAAATGGGTACATTATACATTTTTTTTTGGATTATTAACGACTTTATTAAGAAAAGGAAGGGAAAAGACAACAAAGACCACAAAGGCCTAAACTGGGATCTCTAGCATTACATTGGATTTAACAATAGTCCCAAGACTTGTACCCCATTTAGCTAACCTATCCACCATACCATTCTGGGATCTGGGGATATGACTCAATTTAATGTTCAAACCACGGACCAGGTCAATGATCTCATGAATAGACTGGGCATGTTTCTAAAAACCTGAGGAGCAACCCAGCCCCCACCCAACCACCACCTTGGAGTCTCCTTCGACCCACACTAGGGCCTTTCAACTCACACTAGGGCCTCGTTTGATTCACAGGAATTGGGTCAGAAAGAATTTGATTAGAAAACAGCTTAGGAATCCACTAGTATTCCATATGGAATCTGATTGGAATCAAAAAGCCATTTACTTTTCTACCCTGTCTGCTGCATTTTATCGGTTGGAAAGAAAGTAAAAAAAAAAAAAAAAAAAAAAAAAAAAATCCCAGCCGAGCATCTGGATGCTTGGATTGTTCATTGGAATGCTATGCAATGTCTTCCAAAACTGATTGACCAATCTTAGCTTCCAGTTGTTGACTTTTGTCAAACCCTTCTGATACAAGCATGTCACAGCCCAGAGAAGGACGATACAACTACAGATACAGATGAACACCATAGTTCATAAGCAAACCTGTTAAACCATGAGGCTGTGGAACAATTTTAGTAACCTTTGGGAATTATAGTCAAATCTACAAGTTGGTTTAACCTACATTTTTTTTTCAGCTTCCAAAGAATACAGGCATAGCCTCATTTATCCAAGACAAATTCGTTCTCGTTCAAAGCACCAGATATGCGCTTCATATCAATACCAAGCTCAAGCTCATTTCCGTCAGTTTGTAGATCCATACAACTCATTTATACATTTATACTTCCATCAAACAGCCTGAAAAACAATATCAAAAGTTAAAATGACAGTAAGTTAGAACACAATACAAAGTGAGATAATGTCATCCTACACACCATGGACAATACTAATGAATTAAAGGCTGTTAGTCTGCTTTGAAAATCATAGCACCTACATTGAGTTTTAGGTCACCAGAAATGTTTGGCCCACTTATTGCTTAGAAGGAGTTGGGTATTAAAGTGAATGGGTTAATTACATAATCACCATTGTGAAATTGAGGACCAACCATTTCAGATTAGAGGCTCAACAACCTAATGAAGTTTGCACTTACCTATTGTCCACACTGATGCAGCATGCATGTAGGATAGTGAGTGTGTGCTCAGGAGATAAGAATAAAATTGACAGAGTAATAAAGAAAAATAAACAAGATTCCTATTCGCAAGTCCCCATGCTAATTTAGATAGTTCTTAAATTAGGCTCAGTATGCACTAGAGGAATTAGGGCTTACAAAAATTAATAAACAAGTAAAGACCTAATTAATATGCTTGAATTATCAATAAGATATAAAAATTTAGTAATGAAACTAGTGTAGGTCAAACCAGAAAAGTGCTTAAATTAAGCCAAAAATCAGAGAAATAGGCCAAATAATTACAGGAATGATCGGAGAGGTCTAGAAATGGGGTTTAATAATATATTTAAACTACCAGGTTATTGTGTTGGTGTTCTGTTTAGGTCAAATCGTAAACTCAAATCCAGGCCATATGCCACAACATGCCAAAAGTGCCTAATGTCAGAAATTTGAAAAGAGAGCTAAATAGGAGAAAAAAAATACCTGAATATGATGTTGAATGCCTCCTTGGTGATGTTGAAGATGTTTGCAATCAATATCCAGGCTTAAAAAATCCGATTTGGGGATTTTCCAAATTTTCAATTTTTTTTTCTCTTCTGGAATAGGTCGCCAATATATATATATATATATATTCTGATGTGGGGCCTATCCACTAGGACCGCCTAAGAGTTGTGAACACCCTAGGAAAGTCCCCCTTTACAAATCCCTGTCCGTTAGAGATTGGGAGACAATCTCGCAAAACCACTCTTTATCAGGTGTTGCCATTACCTGGAGATAACCTAGGTTTGATATTCGAAAAGAGGAAAGCTTTCGGCAAAAGGATACCACCCCTAGGATTGTCTAAGAGTCTGGTATACCCAAGACAAATCCCATAGGCAAAGCTCAGTGTGAGAAAGTGGTGCTTGGTCTCGTGCAAGGGCTTTTCAGGGCTGTTTCATGCCTGGTATGGAGTTCTTGATATGGAAAATCTTCAAAAACTGAAAACAGAGGTGGATAGATGCTAGATAATGGATTGTGTCGGGGTCTGGGATACCTTGGATGACTCCAATCGAGCAGAACACCCCTTGTTAGCGTCTGGTGTTCATTTTGCCAAGATGACCTAATTTCTATGCTTCACGCCTATGGCTATCAGACCCAGGTGATTTATTTTCTGATATATGTTTTTTTTTTTTCTGTAGATGGATCATATCAAGATGATTGCCCAGGGGGTTGAATAACTTGGGGGTATCGAATCCAGCAAGGCCTTAGCCTGTGGAGAGTAGTAGCCTATCTCCCAAAATTGGTCGAGCAAGAAATTTTAACTCCTGGGGCTGAAAACTCTCTATAGTTCAAATATGATTGAAGTTTGATGCTGCCATTCTCTTCAACCAGGATCATACAACCATTCTAGTTATCTTGGAAGTGGATTCCGGGGCAATAACCTAGAAATGAGTAGCGGGTGATGTATTCTTTGCAAGTAATGGTTTCAATAGCACAAGAAGAACCTTGTAGAAAGAAGAAGAAAGATGAAAAAGAAAAGAGAAGAAGACCTTTAATCCAAGGGGAGGGAGTAGCTTCCACAACTAGCGTTAAACTAGGTAGAGACCTAGACTCATTCCAAGGTTTTTGGGTTCTTCAACCAAGAATAGAGGAGGAAGAAAGGAGCATCAGTCGTGAGAGTAAAATTCCAATATTCATTCATATTTCATTGTGCTGGTTGTGGGCTCTATAAATAGAGTTCCACGGCCATAGAAACCTCACAAAAATAGCCCTCTCTCTTATTTTGCATGACAAAAATAACCCTCAACTATGAAAAATAACAAAAACATCCTTAAATCACCTATTAAGACTAAAATACCCTCACTACATGTGACATAAAATAAAAAGAACATGTAAAATAAAAAGAATGACCCTAATGGAACCATAGCATGGCTATATCCCTCCTGCACCTCCTCTGGTAGACCTGTAACTCGCGCTTGGACCCGATGTTCTCATCACACATGCAAAATCATGGGCATTGGCCATTTTCTGCATTTTAGACCAGCACGAAGTTAGAGAATCAAAGAATAATGTCAAAGTGTTGCCTGCATGGACAATAAAAGATGAACCTTACAGCTGCTTTTTCTATATCAGTTCAAACGGTCTCACTTTGAAAACCGTTGTATAAGTTCTTCAAATTGAGTACCTTTCCTATGTAGCTTTCTGTTACTAAATGAGTCTCTTCATTAAAACACCAGGCATTAGCTTGTGTTTTTTAGTGCCACTTGCATCAATACCTACAGAACTCAAACCATTATATCTGCCTGTGTTCCTCAAGTTTCATTTTCTTTTCTTTGTCTTCAGTGGGGTGAAATTTGAGAAAACCAACACTTCCAAGGTAGAGATCCCAGTAGCCTAGATACAAATCATCAACTTTTCACATTGCCTGAATAATTACTCCCAAGGCTTCAATATTGTGCAGATAACTGCAGAGGAATGTACATCTTTGCTGCAACTCCTCACCAAGATATGCACATGACTCCTGTAATTCAACACATCTGCTTGTTTGCAGTTGATGAAATATATGTTGGAGCTCCTGTGGACTATGCTGTGTGGTTTGTTATCTTAATACAATGTTTCAGATCTCAAAGAACTAGTATCCCTTGTTGATCAGACTCACACTTTCCTTAGATTATCGTTACCATGAAACCCATTCTCACATAAACTATATTTATCAGGAAACCCATTTTGGGGTGTTTTCCCCTTTAAAAGCTTAACCATCTGATTTGTGGTGGTCATTTCTCCCAAAGCTGGTTCATGTAGAAGTCCAGATCATTTTTATGTTTTTTTATCAGCAAATTTTTAGAAGAGCAAGATACATAAGTGGGGTGAATTCTCCCCTGGTTGGTTCTTGTAGAGTCAGGGACTCAGGGATCATCTCCAATTTTTATTTAATTTTTTTAGGAGTTTATCAGGAAACCTAAGACCTTTTCTAAACATAGGTGACATGAAACAAAATATTTTGAAATTTGGCTCTTTAGATGTTAAATTATAAGCATAATTTTTTTTATTTGTAAAATGTACTGATAATAAATAAAAACAATTTCTGCAAAATATCAAGTAAATAGAAACAATTTCTGCTAAATATCTAGTCCCTCAAAAGAAGTTTGTTTTTTTAGAAACAGAGGCATTTTTATATTAAGCGAAAGTAAAGAATGAATATAAGAAAAAAAATTGAAATTTATCAGAATAAAAATCATTTACTTGCATAGACATGGGTGGGGCAAAATTTTGAGGTCGGCCAGCAGATCCACATATCTGCGGTGGCCGAAGTGGCTTTTCACAAGAATAACAAAGAGAATTTTAATCAGGTTTTTGGCAAAAAAAGAAAAAAAAAAGGAAGAAGTTCATATGGAAGAGAGCATGACAGATAGAGAGAGCTTTCTGAAGCTACCTGTGCCCCAGATGATTGGGGGTTACTAGCCATTTCTTGGAAGACCTGCAAGCCTCTACTCCAAAGACACAATTATTGAATCCAAGATGGTACCTGCGAAAGTGGAAAATGTGTTTTTGTCAACTACAGATTATGATAAAGAACAGAATAAGAATGAAAATAGGACAGCTAGCTTGTGTTTACCAGAGGTGATAAAACCATGTAATCTTATGATCAAAATTGAGAAGCAAGAAATTCACAAAAACCTGAACAACTGTACCTCACCCTTCCCCCTTCCTCTGTCCTTCGCTGAGAAACCCTTACAGGAGGTTTCACAGTAGCTTCTTCGGGTCGTTAATGGAAGAAGACACAGACGAAACCGACTGTGAGTGACCGTTGCAAGATTTCTCTTGGAAATGAGAGTGATTCCGACCTATTTTGGTCGGAATAAGAGGAGGGGTTTTAACTGAGTTGGATTCCAATGGGAATCACACATATTACAAGTTGGTATTCTTAGGTGGTTTTCCTAGTGAATCAGACACATAGAAAGTCTGTTTTCCTAGGAAAGCCATACGCTTTTCCTAGGAAAACATGAGGTTGGAATGGTATCAGACACAGCTTAATATGTGTAAGAACCATTTTTTTTCTTACAATGGGACAAACAAATCCAGATTCACAAATTTTTTGAAGGAAACATCTGAGTTTGACTTCAGATTGAAAATTTGATTCAATTAAGTTCGCCTCTTATTATGGTTTTAGGGCTAGAAATTCTAGGGCTTCTCTGCTTTTCAAACTATCTCATTAATTAAGGAAAGGTGAAGATAAAGTACGATCTTGTTTCATAACATAGTAATCAATCATTGTTGTTTCAAGGTCATCCTATTTACTTTTCCTTGTTCACTAATAAATTGACTAATTTAACTCATGTTTTTGTTATAAAAAAAATTCGATCCCATGATCCAATTTTGGACCTACAAAAAGATCTCTTGGATTTAATAAAGGGGCACTTTGATTTATCTATTTTTTATTCCTTATCTCTAAAATTCAAATTATTCATAAAAAAAATCAATTTCTTAATTTTAATTCATTTTGGATCTATTTGAAATGGTATTTTTTTATATCGTATGGTTCTATACATATTATTATTATATATTTATTAATATATTATCTAATATTTACATTAATTATGTAATGTAGGTTTTATAGATTTATATGTAGATTGTATGCAATTTGCAATTTTTTCTTGTTTCTTTTCAAGGGTGGCACATGAGTTCTGTTGAACCCATTTCTTTATTACCAGGAGTCGTCAAAGCACCAATTTCAATTTTTATTGTTGTAAAATCATTGCACTTAGTCTCAATTTTGCAATAATCTCTCATCATAATCTTTGAAGAGGATCTTATATATGGTTGACACTTCCCTGCCCTGACTCATGTTGGCATCAACTTTTACTTTGAGGATAAATACACCAAATCTCTGAAAGTTCATCAATTTGAAGGCTAATCTGACTGAAACAAGCTACTGTAGAAGACCTAAATTTTTTGCCAAATAGAGGTTAAGTTCTAAGCATACTCATTTGTCCAAGATTCTGGTTAAACTGAAAAGAAATATTACTTTATGTTTTTATGTTCATGATTTTTTGGCTAATGGCAGATCTATAGATGCTTTTGTTAACGACAATTCGATTTCAGTATTTTCTTGCCTTGTGATGGACTAGTCAAAGTAATGCCTTTTTTAAAGATGATTTATTTGTAGCTTTTTTACACCTCTAGTAAGTGGTAACATATAAATGTTTTCTACTGGAGAATTGTTTTTAGTAATATTTTCACCAAATTGTTCATTAAATAAATTCTGTCACTTTCTTCAATTCTATTTTTCTTGGTATTTCAGGTCATACTGAAGCTGTACTCTCTGTGGCCTTTAGTCCTGATGGGCGTCAATTGGCGAGTGGTTCTGGTGACACTACTGTTCGGTTATGGGACCTTAATACCCAGACTCCATTATACACATGTACAGGTTGAATATAGAGTTTTTCCCCCACTGGTTAATATTTTATAGCCAATGATTCACATATTCTGTTTTCATTCTATGATGTATGCATTGTGCAAGTTCCATTTGCTTCTTAACAGTTGTTTTCTTTAAAAAAAAAATGGTTTGTGCAATGCTTTCATTAACTACCTTGATTTATTATATTCAATGTGGCTCTCTGGAATATATCCATAAAATGATTTCAGTATCAAAGTATTCCTGTAGCATATATTTGATGCTATGTTACATGGACCTCAGATTTGGCCGACTATACCATGTCAAATCAGATGGCTAATGGGAGTTACCATACCAATCCCTGATGGAACTAAATGGCTTCCTAACAGAAGTGATCAATTTATTTACTTTGGTAATTTTCTAGGCTGAGGGGAGGGGATATTGCTTCACATAATCTAGGAGAATGGGAAATTTGCTCACTTTAATTACTTTTCTTGCTCATGATAATTGCCCTGATGCAGGACAGCCTAGGGTGCTGTAAGCCTGCGGGTTATGGGCCCATGTGTACCAAACAGTGAGGATTAAATCATCAGACTAATGTGAAAATCAAATCTGGAAATGCTGGACAACAATCCAGAAGAGTTAACAGCTCCCACCAGACTTGTCCAATGAGACTGAAATTTAGCAAGGTGATAGCTCTATATCCCCAGAATAAACCCCTCAAATTTTGGAACAAACAGAATAGAGAAGGTATAATGTGATAGGAATATAGATCTGTGATGAAAATCCAGCAACCCAAATTGGAATTTCATCAAACAGATGGTGGGCATGATGTGGACAACATAAAGAAGCTATTGTATGTGCCCCCAACACAAGAGGACCAGATTCAAGATGTATGTGCTATTTGGGTTGTTTAAGGTATTTGAAGGGTTGGGTTTAATTGTAATAAGGTCATTAGTGCCATTTGGGTGTTTTTTAGTAGATGGTATTTTTGTAATAAGGCTGAAAAGCTAAGGTATTTTGGGTAAATTAGTGGCGGTCGACAGCTAGGAGATCTTTTGTCTTGTAGTGGCCTCAAAAGTCAACATGTGGGACCCTCAACGTAGCTAGTTGACAGCCCCTTATGTTAGTGGTTTTAGTAGCTTTAGTTTTTAGGAAAGTCCTAGAAATTTAGGAGTCTAAGTGAGTTTTTAACCAAAATGGAAACTGAAAAGTCTCCAATGAGATCATTGATGCAATGAAAAAGGTGGATTGGGAGGGTATTGTGTGCAAAATCAACATGGAGAAGGCTTACGACCATGTTAATTGGTGTTATCTAGATTGGGTCCTTGGCTAGATGGGTTTTGGTGCTAAGTGGAGAAACTGGATTAAAATATGCACCTCTTCTGCCTCTTTTTCGGTGCTAGTGAATGGTGTCCCTAAAAGTTTTTTCAAAGGCAGCTGGGGGCTGCATCAAAGTGATCCTCTTTCTCCTTATTTGTTCATTCTGGTGGTGGAGTTGTTGGGTAGAATGGTTATTAAGGTGGTAGATGTGGGCCTCATTGAGGGTTTCTCGATGACAAGGGATAGGCCATCAGTTCCCTTCATTCATTATGCTGATGACTCTTTGTTCCTATTGAAGGCGGAGGTGGAAGGTTTGTGAAACTTGAGATGTATTCTATTTATCCTGGAAGCGACTTCTCGTCTAAAAGTGAATTTGCCCAAGTCTTCAGTTAGTCCTATTGGTGGTGGTCCTATTATCGAGGAGATTGCTTCCATTTTGGGGTGCGATGTTGCTCCTTGCCTATCACATATCTTGGGCTCCCTTTGGGTGCTAAGGCCACTTCAAAGGCGATTTGGAACCCGGTGATCGAAAAAGTTGGGTGAAGATTATCTAGTTGGAAAGGGCGGTATCTTTCAAAGGGTGCCAAGTTGGTTTTACTGAAGAGTGTTCTTACTAGTATGCCTACCTACTTTCTGTCTGTGTTCCTTGCCTCGTGCTCTATTATTCATCAGCTGGATCGTCTTCAAAGGAATTTTCTCTGGGGATCTTCCTCGGAGGGGAGGAAAATTCATTGAGTGGGGTGGAAAGAGGTGTGTAGGCCGGTGGATCAAGGGGGAGTGGGAATTCGGTTTCTTTAAGACTGCAAATAGAGCTCTTCTCAATAAATGGCTGTGGAGGTTTGGGGTATTTAGGGGTGCCATTTGGAGAAGAGTGGTGGAGGCTAAGTATGGGGAATATCAGATGGGCAGGACTTCCAGAGCCCTACGTGGGCCAGTGGGATGCGGGGTGTGGGTGGGCATTCATAAAGGGTTGACACAGTTTACCAATTTTTGAGTTATCGTGTTCACAATGGTGATAGGGTGAGGTTTTGGCAGGACCCTTGGTGTGCTAGAGAGCCTTTGGCGGTTCAGTTTCTGTCCTGCTATGATTCGGCGTTGGATAAGTGGGGTTCAGCGTGATCACTGGATTAGAATTAGGGCATTTTGTTCTTGGAACATTCAGCCCCGTAGAAATCTGAATGACTGGGAAATTGGGGAGATGAGTTAGCTGTTGGAATTGTTGGAAGGGGTGGAGCTCGAAAATTTGGAGTCCTAGGATGTTTGGGTTTGGAGCCTTGATACGGAGAAAGGCTTCATGGTCCGTTCTATGTATAGTGCTTTATGTCCTCCGGCAATGCTTAACTCCCCAGGGAAGTGCATGTGGAACAACCTCATCCCGTTGAAGGTTTTGTTCCTTTTGTGGGAGCTGTGGTGGGACAGAGCTCCTACTCTCGACAAGTTGATAGTAAGGGGTTTTTATATTCCTAATTGGTGTTGCCTTTGCAAGTCAGATGCAGAATCATCCGGGCATCTCTTCATTCATTGTCCATGGGTCATCCCTTTGTGGAGTTTCTTTTTGGGCCGTTTTGGCGTGGCATGGAGTCAACTGGGATCTGTGAAATCGCTTTTGGATTGTTGGCAGGCCTAAAAGGTTCTTGTTAGGAGTCCCTTGGGCAGGTGGTTGTGGCTGCTAATCCCTGCTGGCATTTATTGGGTGGTTTGGGAGGAGAGGAATGGGTGGACGTTCAAGGACATGGCTCGGGTCCCCCGTGGGGTGATTGACACTATTTTGTTCAGGTTGTATGATTGGCTATTTGCTAGCCGGGAGGAGCTGTCTTTTCACTCTTGGGTCTTCGATTGGGATTGCATTATCATGTAGCCGCCCTTGCTTCTAAGGCTTGTTTTGTCAGCATTTCTCATGCTATTTCACTCTTGATTTTAATATAATTACCTTATCTTTTTTTTTTTAAAGTAACTTTTATTTCGTTTCTTTCTATTATTTTGTGACATAAGCCTATTTAAAGGCATGCACTTCAAACATGAATTATTGAAAGAAAAGTTGGTTCGTTGGGTTAATCTCTATTCAATCTGATGTGGGGCCATGCCATGTGAAGACTAAGAAGTAAGAAGCTTGATGACCATGTATGGGTCTTCAAAAATTGCCCTAGTAGTTAGAGTAGCTTAGGGTGGGTTAATTTTGTAATAAGGTGATGTGGACGTTAGAGCAAGGTGGGGCCTACACTTGGCCTTGGTGGTGTCAACGTATGGAGCGATTTATAGAAGATGCAGATTTAGTAAGGGTCTTATGGGGGGGTAAAATTTATTATATGTGCCCATGTAATAAGGCCAATAGTGCTAAGATTTTGGCTTTTTTTTTAGAGTAATCCCGTTTTTTGTGTTTAGCTAACTTTTTCAGAGGGAAAAACTTATCCTTTTGACTTGATTTTGGTGTCATTTGATAGGTTATTCAGTTACCTTTCTAATGAGACCAATATTGCGTAAATCCGATGTGATTTGGGAAAGTTATGACCAAATTACTAAGGGGGTATTAGGAAAAAAGGGAATAATGCTTTTTTTTATTAAGTCATAAGTTTTAGTTGTTTTAATTTTTAGGAAAGTGAGTTTTTAGAAAGTTATACATTTTATAAAACTTAGCTAGCAAGTTTAAGATATTTTTTTTTCCTTTTTTAGCAAGTTTCTTATTGATTTTTAAGAAGTTTCCCAATAATTTTATAATGAAGTTGATTGAAAAAAAAAGTCTTTGTTTTCTCTCTACAAGAGTATAAATAATTTTCTCTTCTCTAAGCTATGGTGCCAAGATTGGAGAC
>JAOXJP010162428.1:0-12861 GCA_025762735.1 Platanus orientalis
TAACAAACGCTCATCACTGCTCCTTGTCAGGGGTGGACACATCAGCATTGAAAAGTGATTTTCACTTTTTTTGGGGGGGTGCATATTCACTTTTCGACACTGATGTACCCGTCGCCTGACAAGGAGCAGTGGTTAGCATTTGTTAAGGTGAGCATTTTTTATCCATTCACGCACATTATGAATGCATGCAAGGGAAGACCCCAGTTAACTTCTCTTCTATAAACTCAACTACATTACTTTAAATTTTAACTCTCAAGAGCCATGAATCAAGAAGCACTAGTCTACTAAGGAACTTTCAAGAGATGACTCGTTAATGGGCATTGCATGACTCACTGGATAAAACTCTCTTAATTTATCATTAGTTTGGTTAACAGGGAGCTTAATGTAAGTAAGAATAAATTACAGGGGTAGCCTGGTCAGCCTGTAAGAATAAATTACAGGGGTAGTCGGGTCAGCCTTTAGTAGAGAAAGAAGCTCAAAAATCGTTTTTGAGGGTAGTTGAGAAAAATTAAATTAAAAGCTGAACCGGAGAACTTTAAAGAGAAAAAATAGGAGTTATTGGGTGATCTTTTAGCAATCTTTTTCTCTACACTTGTAAAGCGAAGTAATATAAAATAGGTGGGACAAGAAAATAAGCTACACTAATAATAAAATAGAAATACTTTCTACTTGGGGAGCTGGGCTTGCAGGGGAGATTCTCGAATAAAGGGTTTTGCATTGATTAAGGCAGAAGGCAGTTTCCATTTGCAGGCATTTTGTCTTTGATTCTCGAATAAAGGATTTTGCATTGATTAAGGCCGAAGACAATTTCCAGTTCCAGTGAAAAGTCAGCTTCAGAGAGAAGCCTCTTTGGATTCCTGAGCTCTCTACTCAACATTTCATGTGGTGCTATATTCATTGGGCGGGCAGATTTATAAGAATGGGCACCAATCCCCTCTGGTATATAGCTGATACAACTGTTAATACCAAGACTTTCCCATGTCCAAATCAGATGGGTTTGCTAATGGCAAGCTAATGCTTGTTGCTGTGCTGAAAATTGAAGTGGAACCCACCAAAAGATGAGTTAGTATGGATGGTCTTTAATGTGCCCATCAATCAAACTGGTTTGGATTAGTTGGAAATTAGAAATCCACGGTTATGGCCATCCCTTGCGGATCAATTTCCAGGTAGGGATAGTGTATTCTCATAAATGGGACCCAGTTACGATCTCAATGGTTTAAAAGACCTAACTAGATAAGTTTCATTAGTCCTAGGCTTTTGCAGTATTCTTTTCCATTGCAAACTAGGGGTGGCAATGTTTGACACGATCCATGAACCCAACACAAACCCAATACGGAATAAGTGGGTTAGGGTTGACCATAGACATGTTTTGGGTCAAATAGGTCAACCCAATTTGATAGAATTAATAAATGGGTCAAGTTTGGATTGAGCCATATAGTCATACAATCAGTTAACATAAATTGCCACCCCTATTGCAAACCTCCATTCAAAACGTAGAACACCAATAAGAAGGCAATTTAGTGTGGGTTTGGTATCCTTCCGAAGAATGAATTCTCCTCTTTTTCTCATTTTCTCATTTTTTTGAAGAGGAAAATGTTGTGACTAAACTCACAAACTAGAGAGAAAAACAAAGTAAACAAGATACACAAAGCACATAGAACACAATGATATACATGGTTCGACTTATAGCCTACATCCACAGATGAAAGCGGCTAAAAACTTCACTATAAATAAAGGAGATTACAAAGAAAATAAGCTCTCAAATCCTAAGCCCCAAATACACCCTTCCACCCTTTTCTATTTTTGTCAAAATCAAGATTGCTCTTCAGAAAACCCTAGAACACAAGGTATAATTTGAGCCACACACAAAAAAAACCGGAGAAAAAGAAAGAGAATGCATTCTTTGAAAGGTTACCAAACCCACAATATCTCATGAAACCTAACCAATAACCCTAGACAGGGATTTAGGGATTCATCCATGCCATCTCCAAGTGGGGTTTCTGGCGTGCTATAACATTTTGGATGTATAAAAATTAGCCAAATGTTGTTCCTAACTAGCTAGGTCAAACATAGGTTCCAGATAAAAAAATGAAACATATACTATAATATTACTTGTTTATGAATCTACTTATGAAGTAGGTTGCTTAGATATTTAATTAGGACCATGGCATTATTCTAATCAAAATGTTCATCATGCTAAGCCTAATTTAAAGTTTAGACATAGAGACTCATAACATAAAAAACACTCCAATAAAGTACAATTTACTTTATTCATTTGAAGTATTCTATCCATCTAGTTCCTAAGAACATAGAGAACAAGAAGAATTTTCAAAAAATATTTAAGAGCATCTCCCAGCAAAACCTCTTAATTTGAATTCATTTTCATGAAAAGTACCAATCCTTCTTGACAGAGAATAACAGTAGACGGCCACAGGAATTCTAGTCCAAAAGAGCTTCTCTTCTTGCTCAGACCATCTCACAAGCTGTTGAATGCTGAGACGTTGATTGGAATCTGAAGGATAGTCATGGGAAACTATATGACTGGCAAATTTTTTTAAAACTGTGATTGTGGGGTGTCTATGGAGAACTCATAGCAGCTGGGTATTAATTATGTACAGAAAAACAGTTGATCTCGGGGACTTTCATGCTAGATATAGTAAGTATCCATGAATAAAGAAATGGATATGCCTAGCATGGTCTCTACAACTGATTCCTCTTCCCATGCCAAATGACTATCAAAATACATTTAACAAGTTACTTTTTTCTCCTTTCTTTTTGAAATCTGAGCTTTCCCTCTCTTTAGACTGCATGAATATGGTCTAATTAGAAACAGTGCATCTAATACACCTGGCGTTCATGCAAGGATAAGTGTCAACAGAGATGCTGGAGGAACTGGCAGTAGCAAGTCAAGCAAAAACAGCATTAAAAGTATAAATATAGGTGGTTATACAGTAAATACACTAGTGACAACAGCAATAGAAGTTCTAGTCTACTAGTTTTGAGCTCTTTTTCCTCTACAATCTTGAGAAAGGCCAACAAAAACACCACGCTTACATCTGCAAAGATAATAATGCAGAAAGATAAAAATCCAAGATGAAGACATTTAGACTAGCTCAATGTAGCAAAAGGAATTACTAAACTACCAATACCTCCAATACAATAGATACAAGCAACTACTCCTCAATCGTCTGCTTAAAAGTATTTCAGTTCTCATAAGTTATTCATTCTTCTTGTCTTCGAGCTTCGATGCCATATCTCCACTGTAAGGTGCAAAATGGAAAGCATACTGTTGGAAAACTGAAAAGATGACCATCTCTAGACACACCAACACATTTTGAAGGGCTTCCTCAATTTGATCTACTTCTAACCAGAAATGATGAGATCGAATGATGCCCATTGCAGCTAGGATTTCAAGCACAACTCCCTACAAATAGTCAAAGAAGGCTATCTGTGAATACAAGTCATGGAGATAGAAAAGAAAAAAAATCTTGGAGGATAAAAGCAACTGTTCACCAAATATGCGCCATATATATGGAACAACATGCAGATGATCTGGTGGCCAGACAAATCCCTGGACATAACTAGAAGATCTCTTAGACAAAGTCAAATAATCAGCTGATCCCAAACATGGTTACCAAGTTCATATCACCAACCCAATGCCCCCTTGCCCTGGTGGTTGTGGCATCTCCTCTCCTTGTGAGAGGTCACAGGTTCAATCCCGTAGAATGGCAGCCAGTCACAGTAGAGTGAAGCTCCCACCTTCTTATGGGTCCAGCCGAGCCGGTTCTAGTCCAGTCATTAGCAGCCCCAAGTGGAGCATAACCCAAAAAAAAAAATCAAAACACCAACCGTACACCCTCCTACATGTGGCATGTGCCATAAATATTGGCACAAATGCAGATGCTCTGGTGGATCCATGAATCCTTGGACATATTTAGAAAATCCAATAACCAAAAAGTAAAATAATCAATTGATCCTAAAAATTGTTACCAAGTTCACAACACCCCCTCCCCCCAAAATAATAATAATAATAATAATAATAATAATAATAATAAAAAGGAGAAAAAAATGCCAACTTTTTTAACGAACATGTCTACATTAAGACATTCCTCTTTTAATTGTTAATCCCACAAAAAATGTGGCATTTGCAAACTGAATAGATCCCAAACAAATCAGACCAGGTAATTATGATTTTTACTACCAACCATTTGTGTGGATCGTCACCAAAAGAAATGAAAAAGTGGTCAAGAAAAAATTATAGACCAGATGCTTAGGACCATCTGAGCGTCTTACAGGATCTTCTAGTAGGGACCCATTCAATAGCAGCAGGTTTTCCATGTGTATGGTCTTGGTTCCATGTCTTATGCAAGCAAAATCATCAGGGGTTGTAACATCAGGTGCTCAAAATGTTCTTATTAGCAAGTTAAAACTAAATTGTGAGGGAGTGGGAAGTGAAACTTACCTGCCAGAAGCAGAAGAAGACAATCCCTTTGATGCACAAGAACTTGGCAAGAGGCTTGTGCGGTTCCAACTCCTTTGCAAACACATGGTAAAAGGCCACGAGAGAATACAGAGCCAGGGAAACAGAAATATTGAGAATGACAGTGAATGTCCAGCTCACCCAACTTGGGTACAGCCCAAGAAGTTGAAGTGTGACCATCAGAACAGAACACACTGGCCGGATGACAACAAACTGCCAGGTCCAGAATTTGAGGAGCTTCAATGTCTGGTGGTTGAGACGAACGGTGTGTGGCTGCAATTTGTAGAAACACATGTCAAATATATATCTGTGATCTTCTACCAGGCTAACAACTTCAGTGACAAGCACTGAGCTGTGTTTCATGGTGGTCTGGGCATAAAACATAAATTCCAAATCCATATTATTATTTCATAAGTACTAAGAAGTCAGATGTTTTGATGGCTGACAGCTCCGAGTTTTCATACTAGAGTATCATTGATTTGGCCAAGGGTGACTGATTTCCTAATCAATTATAGATTATGCCACAGTTTTTTGCACTGCTGGGCCCAAGCCTGTTTAATGAGAAGGGTTATGTCAAGGTGGCAGCCGGCATAAAACCTTTTATGCAAACCCAATTAAACATGAATCCTAAAAGTTCATTATTTAAAGTTTATAAACTGGAATGGTGCAACAGGATTCGTGTAGCAGAACCCAAGTAGTTGGGATAATGCTTTGTTGAGTTGAGTTGTATTTGGCTGTGTCCAACACTGTGTTGTGTCAGACACACACCAACACTTCCATTTAGACAAAAGTTATCATATATCTTTGCTTCAATTACTATTAACATACCATTTACATAATCTTTCAATTTACCACCAACAAAAAATTACATAATTTTTCATGAACACCAACTGATTCTAGGTACATTCCTTTTATATTGCACAATTATATAACTAATTTTTTAAAATTGTGTGGATCCCCCCCCTTCCCTCTCCCTCTCTCTCTCTCTCAACAGAAACAAGAGAGGTAAAGTTTACCATAAGGCAGAGCATCATGTAGTCTCTTCCTCCAACTCCCTCCCCATTTTCATTTTCATTATTATTATTATTATTATTATTATTTTTGGGGATAATTGACAAAAAAAATTATTAATAAAAGAAAAGATTACATGCTCTACTAATACAAAAATAAATATGACATCACCTACAAACAACTATCAGGAATGACACCATCAAAAAAATAGAAGACAACCCAACCCTGCAATTAGCCATTTTATTAACCAAAACATTTTGTTTTCTTAAAACATGTATAAGAGAAATGCCCAGCAGAGACATTAATTCCCTAATCTCATAAATTACATGAGCCAATTGCCATGAGTCATCTCCCTTGCCCAAACCCCAACCAATAACCACTGCTGAGTCCCTTTCCACAATACAATCCTGAACCCCCATTCTTCTTAATTTGTGGAGACTCATAAGTAGCTTCACAGCCTCCCTCTTTTTATACCAGCAGCTTATAAAATGATAAGCACTGGTTTATAAAATAAAAGATCCTAAGCTAAGACCAATGATAGAACCAAATATCAGAAATACATAAAAACTGCATAGGAAGCTAAAGTCTAAAAAAATGACTCCAAATCAACCACTGAGGCCCTCTAAATCCCTCTCCATAACTCAATCTGGACTGGTTCCCAAGTTAAACTGGTACTATTTTAATGAAACATAATGATTTAATAACAAACCCAATAACTAGAATGAAATTCTACTGTTATCAGTACATTGCTTTTATATACATTACCACTAAAAACTAAATTTGGAAAGAGAACCAATTCCCCACCTGGATAAGGGTCATTGGGAATGTATGGTGAATCTCTCTTCCTTTGATTTGATCTGGAACTATGTTTTTGCTTATGGATATATTCAAGTAACTGTACAGCAAAGCCAAGAACTTAGCGATCACCTGCAAACAATAATATGAGAAGATTATTAGTGATAGTGATACGATGAAAAACAAAACCATATGCAAAAAAGTATTTCACAACTGAGTGGAAGAGACTTACCAGAGCCTCATAACATTCCTTAATTGAGTCCAAGAGCATGAAAAATGCTTTGCTTCCTTCAATATCTAACAAACCAACAAAAGAGTCCATGGCATATATGGGGGCCATCATGATAATGATTATTATGGCCTTTTGTTCCTTCGGGTTTTTCCAGTAGAAAAGATGTTGTGATAGGAGCTGTACTGTAAAATGCATTGTGAACATGACACACATTGCGGCACCTAGAAGAGTGATTTGTTCCCGGCTCATTGTAGTTATATCCATTATTTATTAGTACAATGAAAATCCGTAGTAAGGAGCTGCAAAAGGGTGTGCAAACTTCTTCAGGATCTAAAAGTTCAGTCATATCCCAGTTGTCTTACAAAGAAAAAGGTAACACCAACTTGGCATAACAAAAAAAAAAAGAGTGAGCATCAAGTCCTGACTCATTAGAATATGGAATGAAGTTCTTGTTTTTATTTTGTTTTTGGAAGAAAATATACAGACAAAATCTAATAAAAAACAGAAACATATGGGTAAACTTAAAAGGATAAAAACAAGCCGATGAAAACACATCATCATTCAGAATTTCTAGCTACTAATACTAACTAGAGAAACAGGTAGAAAGCAGGATTCATACGTTTTAAACAGATTGACTCTGTATTCAAATAAAACAATTTGAGAACAATCTTGGTCAGTATATCCAGGTGGTCAAATGTGACACTGACTGTCCAGACAAGATTGAGTCCACCAAGTCATGTTGAGCCATGTTGTGTGGTCAGTCAAAATCCAGTCTGTCTGGACGTATTGAGCAAACATTCCTCCGAAAGTCGTATAGAAGTTTAAGAGAAGAGGATACTTTAATGATTCAACATGACTACAATACCTCTTGAAAGAGGTTTAAATAGACTATTACAAGGATAAGGATAGAAACAAAATCTCGTCAAATCTTATCTATCAAATCCTAATTTGATCTAATCCTCTAATCTTAAACCAAGTACTATTAAAATCTAATCAAAACTAATCAAACATTTATTTCCAATACTCCCCCCCAAAGGCATATATTTATTTCCTAATACTCCACCTCAAATGTATGAGGTTTTGAAGAAAAATCTTCATGGGTTTGAAGATCATGGATGTCTGCTGAAGTCTGATAAGCTGATGGACAGAACTTGTTGATGATGCCGATGATGTTGAGCTGCAAGTTGATGGAATTGATCACCAATGCCTATTGATGTTGACCCACAAGTTAATGGATTGTCGTCATGATGCCCGATGATGTTGATGCAATGTTTGATGAATGGATGAACCAGTTGTATGTATCGAAGAGATTGAATAGGTCTCCATGGGCTTGCTGTGTTGGTCTCTAAGATCACATGTATTAGGCCTCTTCGGGCTGGATGTATCAAGCCTCTTGGGCAAAAAAGGTGACCTCTTTGAATCAAGGCCTCAGTAGGTCATAAAATGGCTCCAATGCACCTAACCACAATGGACATATAAATTTTTTTTTTTCCATCTTCCTCTCCACACTAACTAAAAAAGATATTCTCATTTTGAGAACGGGCATTCCAACATGAATGGAACATATGATATGGGCAGCACTTGCAACAACAACAAACAGCCTTATCCCAACTATATGGGCGGCACTTGCGAAGATGAAAAAAGAAGAAAGGGGGAAGCCGAATCATGAGGAGTATGTGTATGTTTGAAGATTTTGTAAAACGGAACAGGTTCTTCCAGCTAAATATACCTGGTCTAATAATCAAGAAGATCCAATTATGTGCAGGTTGGACCAATTCCTTCTCAGGAATGGGAAGCCCAATATCCAGACTTCATGCAAGAGGCTCTTCCAAGAGCCCCATCTGACCATTGGCCAATTCTGATCAATTTAAACCCTAAAGCACGGGGTCCTACTCCATTTCGATTTGACAACATGGATTCTTCACCCTTCCTTTAGGGGATCTATTGAATTGTGGTGGAAGGAGGAGCTGGATTTAGATTCCTTTAGAAATTGCAGCATATAAATGCGAACCTTAAAAAAATGAAGGAGACTTTTGGTCGGTTGGAGGACCAAAAAACGAAGGTATGGAATGAGATAAAGAGAATAGATGCTTTGGAAGAGGCTCGTTCTATGGATGAGGAGGGGTCTTATGTTGAGGAGAGGAAGCGCTTGCAAGTAGAGATGGAAGACATTTTGTGCAAGGAAGAGATATCTTGGAGGCAAAAGGTAAGAGTAAGGTAGCTAAAAGAAGGAGATGGGAATACCAGATTCTTTCATAGGGTGGCCAATGGGCATAAAAGAAAAAAAACTTAATTTCTAGTATAAAGGTGGGAGACTCTTGGGTAGATGAGCAGGAGGGTGTTGCTTTTGAAATCTACAAGTTTTTCCAAAATCTTTACACAAGAGGTGAAAGGGGAAGACCTATCATTGAGAACCTTGATTATTCATTGCTACCCACAGATAAGGCCCAGTGGTTGGAAAGACCTTTTGAGCTCTCGGAAGTGAAGGATGTTGTGTTTAATCTAGAAGAAGATAAAGCACCGGGCCCTGATGGATTTACAACTACTTTTTATTAAGAGTGTTGGGACATCATTAATGAGGACTTAATGGAGGGGGTTTACGAGTTTCATGAGCGGGGGATCATTAATAAAGGAAACAAAGCCACTTTCATTGTCCTTACTCCTAAGAAAGATGGGGTGGAACAATTGTCTGATTATAGACCTATCAGTTTTGTTGGGAGCTTATATAAGATTATCTCTAAGATTTTGGCTAGTAGGCTAAGGGAATTTTTGGGGCTGCTTGTGTCCGAAAATCAATGCGTATTTGTAAAAGGAAGGCAAATTTCAGATGGCATCTTAATTGTTAACGAGTGTGTGGAAGAGAGATTGAAGTCGGGAAAGAAAGGGGTAATCTGAAAATGAGATGTGGAAAAGGCCTACAATAGGGTGGATTTGGGTTTTTTCAGAAAGGATCTTTATGAAAAAAGGATTTGGGGATAGAGACAGTGGATGAAGGGGTGTGTGGAGTATCATTTTTTCTCTGTCCTTCTTAATGGGTGCTTGAAGGGTTTTTTCCTTTCGTCGAGAGGACTTAGACAAGGTTAGACAAGACCTAACCTTTGGCTTTTTGTACAACATGGATGCTCACCATACACAAACCCATGTTTTCATGCTGGCAGCCCAAGCCGCTACCATTGCACCAAAGCAATGACCATATACCATTACAAGGATAAAGAAACAAAATCATGTCAAATCTAATATAATGAAATCCTAATTTGATCTAATCCTTTAATCTTATTAAATAAAATCCTAATCATATCTAATTAAAAGCAATCATATATTTATTTTCTAAAAAGTCCCACCTTGAACTACAAGCAAATGAAAATAAGCCAAACAAACCATGAGGTTAAGTAATACCATGAACACATGGGCTCTTGTCTATATAACTTTACACTCTTAAGCCAACAGGCAGAACACCCTGAACCTCAATCCATCATTTCAGAACAATGACTGCCATTGATAAATCCCATGATATTTATTTATATCTTCTCACTCATCCTCCTTACAAGTCATATGACTATATGTATAATCATAGGAGACTCCCATGATAAAATGGTCATAATTTGCAACACAGATTAAAGATAAGCCACAAATGTGTTTGGAGGCAAATTTTGCAAAGCCGAAAGGTTTTAGCTACAGATGGGTGCACAAAATTGAGAAACGAAGTAAATGCAGTGTACCAAATTGAGTATGGCAGAACATTTTGAATACAATTCAGTTAAAATTTAGAAGCCACTATCATCCGTCCGGCACATTTTTCATCCTGTTTGAATGATAATGGTCTTGGAAGATGCAGTTTACTGCAATTAGAAAACAATTTTACTCGGTAACTCAAAAGTCTTCAGTTAAGAAGTATGAAAATTATGCGGAGTAAGTGCATACGAGGAAATCATTATATCTAAAGAGAAAAATAAATATCACGAAGGAGTTAAGAAGACAACAAGACTAGAAATGGATAAAAGCAAATTAAGAGTTGATCTTCTAATTTCCAAGTTCACAAATCAAGATTACCCAGGCAAGAGAATCATCCTAAAGAGTGATATTTCATCAATTCATGAAAGATACCAGAACCCTATCCATACAAAACAGAAGCATCAATGAGCAACTACAGCAAGAAATCTACGGATAGATTTCTGGATACTTAAAACCATCACAAGATGGAAGCATAAGTTCTTAAGAGTGTCTACCTCTAAATTTTATTCAGGATTTTCCAAATTAAGAAAAAGTATCATGGTATAAAACGAAATCGGTAAAGCAGAAACAAACCATAGAGCTCATCAATCTTACTGTAACTTGCGATGGAAGAGCGTCTTCAAAGAATCACCTAGACAATTTGAAGTAACGAAGATCACTTGCAGAGAGCTCTGGGATGGATCGTTGGAAGGGAAGATTCAAGAAATTATAGAAAGTCGAATTTTTTTTCTTTGATTGAGATTGGAGACGATGGAATCGAATAGCTGAGACCGAAGAAGCTTCAATGTCAACTATGGAAGTACCACAGTCGCTTGATAGGTATCAATTTACAGTTATCTCCTTAACTTTTTAGAGATTTTTTAAGAGAAATTTACAGGATCGTCAATGAGTTGCCAAATTAAAGGGTATTTTAAAATATTTGAAAATAAGAACACATGATCAATTTTGATATTATTTTGTGACATATAATTACGGTTTTATCCCAATTGCATCGTCTTCGTCTCCTGGTTCACCGTCGTCCTTTCCTTCCTCACCAGCGGTCAGTACTCAGTCGCCCACCTTTGCTCCGACACCACCCCATCTCCGAGCTTCGCCGTCCCACCTCCAGCACCACCTCCATCCTCTTCAACTCCCAAAGCTATGAAACCAGCAAACTCCGGCGAGTACCACTCCCTCAGGCAACTCTGCTCTTGTTCACAATGGTTGGATCTGCAAACGTCTGTAATTTCACCGTCATGTTTTTCATCTAAACCTATATTGTTAGGTTATGAGTTTGATTAATTGGGCTGGTTTGTTGAGCACTCCTTTTTATTTAATATATATTTTGGTTTCTTAAATCCATTGCATTCCATTTTTCTCAATCCTTGGATGTTTGATTGGGAGACGTTGATGGGTTTCTTGGTGTTTAAAATTCTTATATATCTAGGGTGATTACGAGAGGGCTTATTACCCCCGGTTCGGTTTGGGCGAGTGATCTGAAAGATGTGGATTATTCTCTTGTATATTAAATCAAAAAAAAAAAAAAAAAATTCTTCTTATTTTTTGTTTTTTGATTTCGATTATAATTCTTTCATCTCAGTTTCTACTTTATCTCTTCGAAGCAAATGTTCTGTGATAAAAATGTTTTTGTTGTGTGTATGGTGAATAAAAAACAGACATGTTGTTTTGGGGGGTAAGGGTCGAAAAAAAGTGTTCAGTTGAAAAAGTAGGTGGTCAATAAAAGACATCAAATACATCATGTGTGAATCAATGCACGATAATAGAGGTCTATCTCAAAACAGACAATCATTATGCAGCTTCGAGGGTCTCGGTTAGAGGGTAGAGAATTTATCACGGCCCGGATCCAATCTTTCGCTGAACGCCGATACTGTGGCATTTAAGGAGAATACATTAGCTTCCTGATCACACTCAAAATTTTGGCAACATCTCCTCTAAAAAACAAATCTCGAACCAATATATGAAAAATATGATAAAATTCATAAAAAAAAACACTCCATATGTATATTTAACTAACATTGTTCACTAGACAGCCTTCCATTCTCGTATAACAAAATATAATTTATAAGATTCCAAATATATATGGTCGTATACAAAAAGAAATAGAGTATCCAAAATATACAAAAGATACACTTAGATCCACAGAACCCATCTAACTCTATAATTCTATAAAACATATGAGGACTCTGGTTCTACTATATATCTGAAGACCCGACTATACTTACTTTGAATCATAGTCCTTAATGTGGATTGTAACAAGTGGTGCTTCCTCTACGAGATGTTAATATTTGGGTAAGCTTACACGGCTCAGAAAAGTAAACCAAATCTTCAACAATTTATAATATACACACGCATCCACAATAAACATGCAATCATCATCAAGATATGCAAATAAAAAACAACCAACAGATAATATGAATAACATAAGATATTCATATAAAATGCAGTCAACAAATAATATAAACAACATCAGCCTATCTCAAATAAATAGTAGAACATCTATTATCTCATGAATAACAACAATACAAATAAATAACATTTTCACATATATTAGACGATCACATCGGGTATCAATATGTATAGGAAATAAGCTTCATAATGGTAAGTGTAAACC
>JAOXJP010162439.1:0-12861 GCA_025762735.1 Platanus orientalis
GTGTGTGGGTGTGTGTGTGTGTGTGTGTGTGTGTGTGTGTGTTTGTGCAACATTTCCTTAATTTGACTTCTCTTTGGTACCTTCTTTTACAGGAAAAATAGACCAAAGATGACACTCCCCATCTTCTTAAAGATAATGGTGCTTGGTTTACTGGAGTAATGCTCTAATCCCCATATGCTTAAAATTTTATTCTCTATAATGACCCTAATAATTAGCTCCATCTTTAGCGAACCCTAACAGTTAATGTGTCCAACCAGATAAAAGATCCTAACCATTCAAGGGCCGCTTGGATGCATTAATAACACAGTTTGCATTATTCTTTTCCACTTTGCTCCCAGTGCATCTGGGTGACTACACTTCGCAGTTTACTTCATCTGAAAAGTGAACCCTACAGACTTGACCAAATGAATTTTCAACCTACCATATCGTGCTATCACGCTTGTGTCCGTACGGGATAACAGGACCTTAGCTATCTAGTGAATAATGGGGCATACTTTGTTTGTTTCATGGTATGGACCCCGAAAGTCCAAACGGACCCTTTGTTGGTGAGACAGAAATATAATAATTATATATTCTTAATCGTCCAACTATTTCTCTAGATTAGTAGGTTAAGATCCAACAATATTGATCACTTAGTGGGAGACTTGTACGATACAACCAAAAGGGTTGATTGAGGAATTCAGAACCAACTAAAGTTCATCTTATAAAAGCTCTTTATCTTGTAGAGGGTCTCATACGTGCTAATCTTGATTAACAGGCCAGTGATGGATCAGAACTTTTACTACGTGGGGATGAATTACACAACCGCAAGTTTCTCAGCTGCCATTTATAATGCTCTCCCTGCCGTTACTTTCATATTGGCTGTCATATTTAGGTAAGTCTCAATTTCCCTTTATTGTAATCTTGTGGTGCACTTGAGAAAACAAAGGTTTTTAGACTGTAATCAAGGGCTTTCTGATCAGATAGATGTTTTTATTATAGATGAAAGGTGGGGATGTCATTAATAAGTGGCATGCCTTCAAGTGGAATATATTAACTTTTATAAGTATGGCCCTACCAGTAGATAAAGGTTCAAAATGTCGATATTTCTGGGCATTTTTCCCCTGGGGATAAAAGTTAAAATGTCGATATATTAACTTTTATTGTTCGATTTGTTGTACTAAAAAAATAGAAAAAAAAAAAAAAAATGTGCAATGTATCAAATGGTGGAAGTTATGGTCATATTGCCGCCCTAAGGGGTGATATCAGAGATATTGGGATATCTCACCAATATTTCGTTCAACCATGGACGTAAGCACAAAAGCAAGGTCTATGTTCCAGAAATCTTCCCATAAATTCATGCCCAGTCTGGTTGCCTTGAATTGTATAGAAAAGAAAAGAAAAGAATAGAAAATAAAATCCCACAAGAAAGGAAGGAAAAGAATCATGAGAAAAAAATGAGAAAACCAACTTTTCATGACAATTAAACAGCTTAAACATGATTTTTAGAGAAAATTTTGTCATGAGAAAACCTTTTCATGGCCATCAACAGGGGTACTAGTTTTGTTTTTTTCTTTTTTTTTCGAACCATTAGTGCTAATTCTTAACCACAAATACACAACAAATAGATTTTCTCTCTTCTCACCATAAAAAAGAAAAAAAGAAAAAGGAAATATTACTTTAATAGCAAAAAGGGCACATATAGCAGCGCTTCTCCACAAGAGATGGATTGAGATATCACCTTCCAGGAGAGAGGTGTAGGTTCAAGACTATCTGACAGCAATCCAGGGGTGATTGCATTGATGTCTGCCACTCGCGTATTGTGCGGCCACCTAAAATGAGTGGGCCACAGTGACCCTACCAGAAGAAAGAAAACATAAAGGGCCCATGGTATACGTAATACTGTCACTATTTTTATTTTATTTTTGATAAAGTAGTACTGCCACTACCATATCTTTAAAGATGGCAGACGTCACCTACCCAAGCAAAGTATCCAATTTCAACCTATTTAAAGATTTATATTTGCTTAAACTTTATTCTGGCCCAGCCAATCGGATTGGTTGATTTGGGACCCAACCCAGATAGATATATGAACTGGAACAGGTCAAATCTAGAAAATATTCATTCTGATCAATATCCCGTTCAGAGTTTCATTGATCAGTTCAAGGTCCAGTTTCATATCCTACCAAGGATTTAGATGCATCTAACTCATGTTTTAAATACAGGTTGAGTCTAAGACGTTTATTCATTTTGTGTCCTTTTTATATGTCATGTGGTAATTAGTTCCATTCGGATTGAAATTTCAAGACTTGAAACCAATTAAGATCCATCTCATCCACTTACTTTTTAAGTGATTAGAATTATAAGGTAACCCTCTGCCACACGGTACAAAGAGCCATTTTTTGGAATCATTTTATCTAAGAAAAATCAACATGTGGCTAATCCAGAGGGTACCCCATGTGCAGAAATAGTTTGGAAGGGCAGTGGCCCGACATATAACCTATGGCCAAACAAAGCATTATAAATTTGTATTACTTGGACTATGTAATATCCCTCTATTTTAAAATATGTATATACGCATGCATTACCTATCAATGTTTACTTACCAAAAAAAAATACCTATCTATATTTATGTATGTACAATTAAATCTCTATAAAAGTTAATAATAACTTTTTTAAATATATAATGAATTTCAGTTACAACATTGCGCTTTTATTATTATTTTTAATTCATAATCCATTTTTTTCAGGTAAAATTAATAAGCTATTTGATCTCACGAAGTGTGAGTAATTATTTATGTAATAAATATGGAAGTCCAGGTGAACGGCTTATGGAACTTGGATTCATTTGATGATGTTCTAAAAATAATTGTTATGTAAGAACAATCTGTAATCATTCCCAACTGAAAGAAATTGAGCATTTGTTCCTTAACCCGAAAAAAAAAATTTAACATCTCCCAAGTGTCTGGCACAAAGTGTTAGCCCGCAGGTTTTCACCTTTCTTATGGGTTAGTAATAATGATTTTTTTGTAAGTAAATAATAATTTCATTGATTTAGCTTAGATTTACAGATATCTATAAATACAAAGATTGAAATCATTACATATGAGTGCAGGTTTCTTGGAAAATTTGCTGCTCAATAATGGCCTTTCTAGAAGTAGCCATGCTTGCAAGCATAGCTGCAGTCTGGTTTGCCCTTCTTATAAGATTATCTGCTCATGATCAGGTTAGAGAGAGTGAAGATTAAGAACGTATACAGCCAGGCTAAAGTTATAGGAACTATAACGACCATCAGCGGAGCGATGCTCATGACGTTTTACAAAGGCCCCGTCCTAGATTTGATATGGTCACGAGGAGGAAGCCAACATGGAGCGGCCACTGATGCCGCTGCCAAGCACTGGGTTACAGGAACACTCATGCTCATGGCCGGTTGCACTTGTTGGGCTGCATTTCTCATATTGCAAGTGAGCTTTTCTCCTTATTTGATAAATGATCATCACCCTACCTTTTTTGTGCACGTTCCCTAGCTTGAACTGGATTGAGATTATGAAGCAACTGTGTTTGCAGTACGCTACTTCAATGTGTTTAGAGAACTAGCTCATATCTTTGCTCTTATGTTCCAGTCATTCACACTCAAGGAATATCCAGCTGAACTCACTGTAACTACCCTGCTTTGCTTCACGGGCATGCTTGAAGGTGGGGTGTTGGCACTTGTGATGGAACGTGACTACAAAAATTGGGCCTTGGGTTGGGACTCTAGACTGCTTGCTCCGATTTATACGGTATGTCTACATTAGTTGTGATAGATAAAAGTAGCTCTAGTGGGTAATTATTCTTTGTGAGGTTTTTTCATGTATGAGGGTAATTAGCCTATGCATCTACTATTTATTGATGGTTACACAATTAGGAATAAAATCTTGATTGGTATTTCATAAATGACTGAGAATCCAAAGATCTTAATCTTTTGATTTAGAACTAATACTACTACAAATTAATTTTATTAGTAATATATGCAACAATGCAGTAGAATACATAGCGGAATGTCTCCTTCTGATATTACAAATAGGGCCCCAAAGGCTCGTAAAGTTGTGAATTGTTTCTCTCATTCAAAAATGGTTTACACTCGTAGATTTATATTATACTTACTCTTACAATCGAACACCTCACAAAATTTTATGTTTGTTTCTTGATTTACCGATCCTAATTACACTTGTATTGCTGTGTTTGTTTGTGTAGGGGATAATATGCTCTGGGCTCTCATTCTACATACAAGGAATGGTGATAAAGGAAAGAGGCCCTGTTTTTACTACTGCCTTCAACCCTTTATGCATGATAATTGTAGCTATTTTGGGGTCCCTAATTCTAGCAGAGCAAATTCACCTAGGAAGGTATATAGTAACATCTCAAGCAAACGTACCTCATATATATATCACAATAAAGAGATTAATCTTATTTTTCTGTTGCTAATTTTGTGCTGTTGTTTCATATGATCCCCCAGTGTCATCGGAGGCATTATCATAGCTGTTGGCCTTTATTCGGTTGTATGGGGTAAAAGCAAGGAATATTCATTGACAATCCAGAATGGTGAAGCCCTTGAGTTACCAATTGCAACAACCGATGGTGTTAAAGCAATTAAAGGTGTTAGCAACCCCGGAGATGAGTTAGTGTTGCCAGAGATACCAAATGAAATCCCTAAATCCAAGAAATAGCTTAGTTCTCCCCTCCATCAGTTTGGCAATGGTTGATAGGTTTTAACTATCATGCATGAAGATTGGCTTGCAAATTCATGTACGGTTTTCCAAGAGGTTTTATTTCAGCTTCTTCACTTTTCAACTTTCAAAGTAATGTTGAATTTTCTTTAAATAAATAATTCAGTAGTACTCTATCAGACTTCCTTTATTATTATTTTTTTATTTTTTATTTTTTGGTGGGGGAGGTGGGGTGGGTTACCCTTCCTAACATGTGAAACCCTTTATACACTGTCAATTGGGGAAGAACAACCCAATGATGCATCGAATGCCACTTTAAGCACCATGCACTTTGATACAACTTGGATCAATGGCACCCCATCTCAGCTCTGATACTCCACCTGTATTAGAGGTCATCCCACAACATTGACCACCATTCAAATACCACTGATACCATCTTAAATGAGGTAATTAACCATCTATCCTAAAACCCTAAGGTTATAAGAGAGGTTAGGGTTAATATACTTATTGATGATGCACAAAGTACGCTCCTCAAATAGTTGTACGGTCGGCTAGATCTTCGAGTGACTACAAACATAAGCAAGACAGCTTGAAGAAGGTCACCACTATAGTGTCAGCCACAACCCCTCCGATGCTCAAGTTAGAACTCGGGTCTAGTAGAAACTTAGTATATTGAGTGCTTGTTTTTCTTACCCTTCCTAACAGATGGTCCTTCCTCTCATATTTATAGTATCACGCCCCGAAACCCGCATGCAAAAATTAGGGTATAGATATAAGAAATGTATGAGCAAAGCATCATGGATCTCGGAGTGTGACATTTTGACTCTTTTCTTTCAAAAGGAGTCCT
This sequence comes from Platanus orientalis, assembly GCA_025762735.1. Taxonomy (NCBI): domain Eukaryota; kingdom Viridiplantae; phylum Streptophyta; class Magnoliopsida; order Proteales; family Platanaceae; genus Platanus; species Platanus orientalis. Next base: position 5,536 of record JAOXJP010162439.1, read on the forward strand.
TACATAACTTACCTAAATTGCAACATTTTTTTCATTCTTGTATCCAATTAAATATCCTCAATTACCACAACATCATAGCGGAAACATAATCATAAGATAATAAAATTCATCCATAAAATGCGGCCGAAATATAAACATACACATTTTAAACTACACAGTGGAAAGTGATTAATAAACTTCAAACATCCATATCAAATAAACTATTAGTCTTAAACCATCTAACTAAACATTATCGTGAGTATCTAAACCGTGTGATAAAAATGCTACCCAACTGGCCACATAATATCCATCATCACATCACAATTGAACATACTAGGTAACAAAATCAAATCTTGTCTTAAATGATCCATGTCTCATGCATGATAATACTAAAAAATAAACTAAACATGTAACAAATAAAAAGAAGTAGTCTTCTCGTCCCAACGAATCATCTCTAGGTCGAACCTACATGAAAGCACTTATTATGGAGCGTCATCTAAAATAGTATTAAAAATATGGGTAAGCTATAAAGCCATCAGAGAACATACATAATGTCATATAGAGTAAATCACATGTGTAGGAATATGACTCAATACCAAATCGAAACATACATAACATATATTAATCAAACTAGTTATTCAATGATCATAGTCTAGTAAAGGTGACAGAAGTAATAAAGCTAAATCAATAGAAATCCATAGCTGAAATAGGTAAAGTGTAGCTCATAAGGAAAATGCATATGTAATGTAAATGTTTACTACCAAAATACTCATATGTAAATGGGCCTTAACACTTCTCAAGTAAGATGTTTTAGCTAATAGATATCAAAACTAGGTGCATGCTCATAAAAGTTTAATGCAACTCTTAACTCATATAACCCTTGAAGGGTTTATCGAACTAAATCAAATCAACCCATATGGGGTTTCTGAACCAAATCTCATCAAAATACCTTGTATCAAACCCAATGGATTAGTCCATATAAGGACTCTGACAAATCTAAAATCATATAACCCATTTAGGGTCTTCAACAAAATTAAAATTATATAACCTACATGGGGTCTCCTACAAAACTAAAATCATATAACCCACATAGGGTCTCAAACAAAATTGAAGTCTCATACGGAATGGTGGGCAACTAGTATTAGTTCACCTATTGATGTGACCTGGTAATTAGGTACCTAAAACAGGTCATAAAACCAATATAGCATGAAAAAATTCCTTAGAGCATCAAGGGTTAACCCGTAAAAATCCCCTAGTGCATCAAGGGTTACCCTACAAAAATCCTCTAAGGCATCAAAGTTTAATGAGCAACTAGTGTCGTCTTCACCTATAAATGAGTCCCAATACTTGTGTCAAAACCAAAACCCTAAATACGAAGGTACTTGAAATTCATGTATATATAGAGTAGTATGTAACTGTATAAGGAAACAATGTAAAAGATGTTCATATAATAAAAACTTGAAAGTGAGACCATGTAAAGCTTATACTAAAAACCAAACAGAAAGTAATAGCTCATACTCACACCAAAACCAAATTCTCAGATTTCTTCTTCTAACTTTCCTAAAACCTACTATAAAATAAGAGTTTCAAACAAGATATGTAAATATAATAATGCTAATATGGAGCTCATTGGATTAAGTCTAAGTGGATATAATTAAGTGGAAAGCATACTGATAGCATCAATGACCCACTAGCATATGAAATAGAATAAATAACAAAGCTTGGAACCAATTAAATTAAGAAAAGACTACCAATTAGCAATAATGATATGAATAGAATTCTCAAGTAAGAGAAAATCAAGGTAAATATCAAGCACATAGAGTAGAAATCATTTTCTCCTTTCAAATCTCACAAGGATTTAATCTTCCTACATTTAATCATAGAGAGAAACTTAGGATTCTAATAAATCCATGATGGTAGTACAAGAGAATGAGTAAATCTTAGCTAGTACATGCTTAAAATGGAGTAAATCTAGCAATATACATAAAGAATTCATAATTTCATATAAACCAAAGTTTATACTAAGACATAACAAAAGGAATCATTCTATAGAATATGTAAAATCCTCAAACTTATATAGCTTTATCAAGAAATGATGAAAAACCATAATTTCACCCAAAACGGCAACCAAAAATGGATTAGAGAAATCAACTTGAGAACTCACTAATCCTCCATGGATTTAGTGTTTGGATGAAAGAAACTAACCAAACTTCAAAGACTCAACAAATAAGTGATAGAGAAACCAAAATACAAACCAAATTAAAGATTAACTAAGAAGAAAATAGGAGAACAAAGGAGTAGTACATCATGTATGAACACTCACAAAATCTTAATCTCCTTATTTGCTCAAGCTACAAACTCTTGAACCACCTCCTTCTCTTTTTCTTTATTCTCTGAAAAATGATGTAGATTATGCATAAAGTAGGATAAACTAGAAGATCTAAGAAAGAAATAAGCTAACCTAGCAAGATTTTCAAAACTATGAGTGAAACTAACCCAATTAGGGAATAACTCCCTCTTCCTCTCCCTAGCCTCTCTAATCCCTCCAATATTTACTCTCTTTTGTTCTAAATGACCTAAATAAGGATTTAGAGGAGTTGTAACTCATCCAAGATGAGATCCCACATGTGTGGGGTTCCAATAGGTGAAAGCCACAAAAAATGGTCGAAATTATAAATTTATAGAACTTTTAGCATCCCACACATGATCGATCACAGACCTCTTAGAGAACACCCAGGAGCTAAGATCCTTCTCTCATGATCAATCACACTCGTGATCCTTCTCTCATGATTGATCATGTAATCCGCGATTGATCACGCTCGTGATTCTTAAGATGAATCATGCTTCCTTTAGAAAATTCAACACTGGCTCTCTGTGGAAAAACACGCATAACTCTTTATTAAAAACTCTAAATTATATGTCATTTAAGGCATTAGAAAATAGACTTAAAGACCTTTCTAATGATATATGGTTCATACTTAAATTGTCTCAGGATTGGTACAGATTTACCCTTGAAGTTACCTGAATTATGTTCTTGGAAAACATTAAAACTTAACAAGTTTATGATCCAACTTGGATTCCACATTTCTAACTCAGTCCAAATGGTCCTTAAACCACTCTAGGGTCTATCTAAAACATGTGCAATGATAATTTTACCCTTGTGTTAAATTACATTTTTTCCCTTTAAGTGAAATGTGGGTATTAAATATAGAGGGTTATATGATTAGGGATCTTTGTGATTATCTTCCACTTGGATGAATGATTTGGTATGAAATTCTTGGTGGGGATCCGATTAAGCGATCCTTTGCACGATCTCCAACATGAATCTTGGGATGAATCTTTGGTTTATTTCTGGTATTCTCAATAAGACCAAGCAGCCATATAAACTCGAGCTTTGCGTGCCTAGAGCACATGACTCATGCTGATGCATGTTCTTAGTATTTGCCTTCCCTAGCTCAAATGGTTGTGCTGTCATCTTTGGGCTACTTAGCATAATAGTGTTAAACTATATGCTTAGGCATCTTCTTGGGTATTCATCATAATAATACCAAGCCAAGCACTGGTTGTCCCATCAGTCACCCTTATTCCTGAGTTCGAAGATGATTCTGACAAATGGAATTTAAATTAGTGCTTAGCTAAATTGAACCTTTATTGTGTGGAATTTGTATCACTGCTCTGCTAGATTTAACCATTGTTGTTTTCTCTTTTATTTTTTAGTGGTTATATTCCTTGTGAAGCGTTGAACATTCATTACTTTGTACACACATTACAACCATTGCCGCCTCCTTAAATGGTATGATCATCTAACAATGAGGGTTTTCCTTCCTAGATGGACAGTTTAGATGAGGGCCAACATTGCTATAAATATGATCTCGAGTGAGCAATAATTCCTATTCAACAACCTATAAACCTTCTACTGTCATTGTGCTTCATCTTCTCTAGCTCCGTCAGTGTATCTTGGTGCCATTGCACACTTCAACTATTCAAATTTTAGTTCTCTAGTGCTAATTTTATGGCTTTTGGTTCACTCGCGGCTTTGGCTTGGCATTGTCGATAATCTTGGTAAGTTTTCTTCCTTTCTTTTGATTTTGTTGAGTTCTTTAAATCATCTTCTCTCTTCCTTTGACATTGGATCTAACCAACCCTCTGTTTAATTTCCACTTTGTCCATTTTTGCTTCTTTCATAGGACTCAACAAGCTCCTCCCTATTTGAGCATGTTATCTTATGAAATTCCATTGTATAAATCCTAGAGGGGGGTGAATAGGATATTTTAAAATTCCTTTTATAATTATCCCAAATTTAGCTATTGTTTAATTAATTTAGTCCCGGTATTTAATTACAATTGAATTGTGTTCTTGAGTATGAATATGTTTAATTGTATTGCGTGTGATTGAATCAATATGTGTAATGCTTGACAAATTTAATGAAGAATGTATAGAAAAACCACAAGCAATCACAATATAAACAAGATGTATAGTGGTTCAGCACAACGGCCTATATCCACTCTCTAAAGCTCATCACCACCAAGCTATGTAATTTTATTAAGATTGAAGGTGTTACAATCAAAGCTAAAATTAATAAAAAGCCTAGTCTACTTGTTAAGCAAGCTACACTCAGTGTTTCCGACAAGTGTGATTTATGGCCTACTCTTTCGGTGTCTGATGCAAGGGCTAAGGTCTACACTGTCGATGTCTCTAGCAACAGTGCTAATTCTCCCATTGTCTTTAATGGGAGAGGTCTCAAAAACTTAAATTTAAATACTAAGGCAAGTATTTACCTCTTTGAAAGTTGGTATAGCCTTCCACACAAATTGGGGTTGCTCCTCTTTGAGCAAGATGTGACTATAGCTCTCCAATGCTTCTTGGTGGCTCTTCAAGCTTGTAAAGCCAACTCTAGTGGGTTACTCCTCCTTGAGCAACGTGTGACATACAATCTCACACTATCTCCTCTTGCTTTTCCTTTTACACAACCCTTTGTAAATGTAATGTATTCTTAATTTCATAAACTCTGAAATACATGCATTGTATAGACTAGGACATGAGAGGAGTCATGTTAGAGTCTAGGAGGTTCTTGGGTCCAAGCATCATGAAGATCATCATCAAGTGCCAAGGAATCCTCAAGAGATCAAATTGAGAGGTCAACAAATCATCCCGAAGGGTTCTCACCTTATTCCGAGCTCTCATAAGGTAAATCAAGTAAAGTGACATGGCCATGGTGAACCAAGAGTCCATAAAGGGTTTCCAAAGGTCCACGGACCTTCCCGAACTAAGGAGGGGCGATCCCAAGTCATTACAGCCGTCCTAAGGGGTTTGAGATTGATTTTTGTGACTTTGGATTGATCCAGGATCGATCTAAGCCTCCCAGTTTGATTCAAACTAATTTGGATCGATCCAAGATCGAACCAACAACTCTTGGATTCTAGGTTTTGAGTGTTTTTACACTTGAATCGATCCAAAATAATGAAAACATTGCATAAATGTCTAAACTTTAAAAGTTCCTTTCTAATCAATGGCCCATCTTTCTTGACCGTTGGAGAATGTTTTAATCTAATGGACATGAATCATTTTCATCCAATATAAGAAGGAATGAACTCCAAATGATCAACTAATGGCCATGAATGCTCTTTGACAAAAACTTGCTTGTTTTTGAAAAATTCATGAGATTCAACTCTCTAATCTAGTGGGAATCTCTCTCTAAGCATAGATAAGAAAATCTATATCCATTTGACCATTCCTAGCCTCCTCTCTACATTGCTAAGGAAAATCATTAAGAAGTAGGCACCAAGGATTGTCCAAGACAAACCTTTGTGAAGAAGAATGTGGGTTTGATAATCATATCGTGCTCAAGGAGGAGTAACCCACCAAGATTGGTTCTCTAATATAAAGAGCTAACCAAAAGGCATTGGGTATTGATAGTCACATTGTGCTTATCAAGGAGCAACCCTAAATTGTGTGGAAGGCAAAACCAACCTTCAAAGAGGTAAGACTTGCTTTAAATTTCTATATCTATATTCTTAAAACCACTCTTGCCGGAGACACCGGGAGACTTAAAGCACTACCGCAGGAGACCCAGGTAGTGTAGACCTGGTCACTTCCACTAGAGACACCAATAGGGTAGAATCCTCTGCTAGAGACACCAAAGGTGTAGACCATTCCTACCGGAGGCATCAGGAATAGACCACTCCCGCCGAAGATGCTAGGAGCATAGACCACACTTCTTAGAGACACCAAGTGTTTGATAGCTTACATTGCAAGTAGAGTAGGCTTTTATCAATTTTAGCCTTGATTGCAAATGATTTAATCTTAATAAAATTACATAGCTAGATTGTGAGCTTTCGAGAGTGGATGTAAGCCGGTGTGCTGAACCACTATACATCTTATGTATTGTCTATGTTTGTGGTTTGTTCTTGTTCACAACATGTATTTTATCAAAGCATTACAAGAACTTGAATATTCTTTCACTCAACACATTTGAGCACTTCCATACTTAAACATAAAATGATTAATTAAAAGATTTACTAATCAAAAGAATATAGTTACACATTATACTAAATTAAGTAAATCAATAAGATTGTTGAATAACATTTAAAAAAATAAAGAAATTTAAATATACCCTATTCAGCTCCCCTCTAGGATCATTTCTAGACCTTCAATTGGTATCAAAGCAAGGTTGCTCCTATTGGGCTCAACAACCCAAGTCAAAGATCCATATACCTAAGGGAACTTGTAGGGTCTATTCAAATCATCGAAATGACAATCAAACCAAATGAGGAGCTTGGAAAAATTGCCCTAAGCTTTAAAACATTTACTAGTGGTTACAGGAAGAACCATTCTTTAAAAAACAAATACACTATGACCCAAATTGCCATGAATGTGGTGGTTTTGGTCATCCTGCTAGAGAATTCTCAAACCACTTAGAGCTAAGAAGAAAGCATTGATGGTCACTTGGGATGACTCGGATGAGCTTGAATATGAATCCTAAAGTAGGGAAGAAAGATCTTGACATAAAATCTAAGCCTTCATGGTTTGTGGATCTCCTAAAGATTCACTTGAAAGTGAATCTGAAAGTGATGAAGAAGAAGGTGAGGATGAAGAGGACATCCAAGAAGCTTTCAATAAACTCTATAAAGAAAATATAGAGTTAGGCAAGACCATCAAATCTTTAAAAATGAAAAACTCAAGTCTAACTCAAGAAAATGAAAATTTAAGAGTTAGAAAAGGAATTAAAAAGAAAGACTCATTCCTTAGAACTAAACCTTCATAAGATTGATGAAAATCAATCTAAATGCCTAGTTGAGAAGGATGAGTTACTTAAGATAAATTCTAATCTCTCAAATGAAAATGAAG
>JAOXJP010162450.1:0-12860 GCA_025762735.1 Platanus orientalis
GTGTCGTGTGGGCTGTGAGTTGTTTATTAGAGAGATATATATATATATATATATATATATAACCCAAAACCCACCTAAATGTGTTAACTATGCACCGTTGGATTAACATTTATCCACGGTGAACATATGTGATAAAAATGACTATGTAGTATATGGTGAATTATAAACAGACGTGTTGTTTAGCGGGTAACAGGGTCTAGAAAAGTATTTAGTTGAAAAAGTAGGTGGTCGATCTATAAATGACATCAAACTCAAAAGCACATCATGTGTCAATCAATGGCATGCCTTTAGAGGTCTGTCTCAAAATAGACAATCATTCTCCTAAACCTGATCGTTGAATCAGACCCCCTCTCTCCCTCCCTCCCTTCCTCCCTTCAATGGTTTTTTTCCCTCACATCAAAACTTTTACCGCCCAACGCACCATCTTCACTCCATTCTCCAACAGATCAGCGAGATCGACAATGGCACAATAGTTATCACATCACATCGCACAACAAAGACAAAGGGATAAAAAAAGGGTGCAAGGGTTTGAGCCGCCACCACTGGTGGCTATGGAAGAGAAGAATCCGGGGATCTAACAGGTTACGAAACAGGCAGGATGCTATTAGAGATGTTCAATTTTCCGCCGGGTTGCGGCTGTGGCCGCCAACTTTTGGACGTGTCAACTTACCAACTATCATGGTCAACCCCGGCTGCAACAGCAACAACCAATGAGTGGTATGGGAACAAACAAGGGATGGTGGGTGGGCATGGTCCATTGGGAGATTCAGAGCACCCCAACAGCAATAACCATGGTAGTATAGCTAAGCATCATCATATTTCAAGCATAAATGCAGAATCAACAGATGCCATGCCGACCCACAACCAGGGTAACGTTCTCTCCTCCTGCTGCATCTTCTTCTACTCTTACTCATTCGTAAAATAATCCGAATGCCCAATTACTTCTTTTGATCATTTGATAGCAAAAAGATTCTGAAATTTGATTTTGATTGCATTGTAGACATACAAGGGAATTGATCGGAGTCCTCCATAATCGAGTGATCATGATTCCTTGAGTTCAGCATTGAAGCCAAGAGGCGATTGAACAAGAGGAAAGGCATCCCTCGTAGAGCTTCTTCGCCGCTTGTTATTGAAGTGATCATTCAGTATTGAGGCGATTCAACAAAAGGAAATGCCTCCGTCGTAGAGCTAGCTCCTCTATCATTTTATTTAGTTCCGTCTTTAGTAGTGTGGCTAAAACACCCCTTCCCCAGCATGGGTTTATACGATTTATTACATTTTGAAAATTTAAGGGCTTCTACGTTCTTGAAGATTTAGATTTGTTTGGTCTGACCTGATTAATTCAATAAGATGTGGTGATTGATGATTGGTTTTTTGTTGTCCCAAATTTGACGATTCTGTCAGCCTCTCCTAAGCTGGGTGTGTCAGGATGCGCGGACACATCAACACCGAAAAGTGATTTACACTTTTGGGGCAACCAAGAACAAAATCCTTCTTGTCGCAATCTATGTCTGTCTGGGATGATATCCCCTGCGACAGGTTTGACATGAGCCGGTTTAAGCTACCAACCGACGTGTGCCATGTGGTAAACATGAGAACAATGAGATAGCGGCAAGCAAACTCCTCGTTTGCTTCTGAATATTAATTTATTAAATACAGGCTTGACGCTTGGAAATAAGGGACAAGTCTCATTCCCTGTTGGATAATTATTGAGATGCCCTCATTTATTTCTTGTATTAACGAAACCACCTCTTATGCATTTACGTGAAGCGACAAAGTGTTGGGAAGGTTGGAAATTTCAAAGGTTAGTTGGCACTTTGGATCCCACATTTAACTATTAAAAATATCTTTTTTTTTTTTTTTTTTTTTTTGTGTGTGGTAGAAACTATGGCAAAGATCTTGGGTACAAAGAAATATAATGATTTTCATTTTTGTCACGTGTTGGTGGGTGGTGCTATTTCTTTGAGCAGGAGACGATTTTTTTTCCATCTCTTACATATCCAAATAATTAATCAAAAACCTTAAAACAACGGAAGCAGCTTTGGTTCTATGTGGCAGGATGCATCTATAATTTGCCCGAAAAGAAATATGCCATGCAGAATGATTCAAGAGATGGATTGCATCGCAGCTTCTATCACACCTTAGGAAGCACGGACACTGATATGGGATACGGGTATGATATGATAATTCTTAAATTAGTATTTTTAGTTAGATTTTATGTTTAAAATAAATAACAAGCATAAAAAAATATCTAAAAACATAAAACTAATTTAAAGGCTTGGTGGCTAGAGTTGTTGGACTATATTCTCTCATGGTTCACCTATCTTTTCGTCCTTTTTATTTTTATTTTATAGGATTTATGATGATACCCTTTATTTTTTATGTCCCATCTTGTCTGAAATGTGTCTAACAAAAAATTTCATTTTTCTCTCTCCTGACATGGTTTGGATACACAGGCAGAGTCACAGAAGTATTCTTGGAGTGTCCGTGTCTGATACAGGGTTTTAGAGGTATCGATGCTTCCTTGATCACACCCTTTCACCGATAAGAATCAGTGATTGGTGTTTGGCTAGTAGCCAGATAAAAACTGTTGTAGATTAAGCTGAGTTTTTTAGTTGCTTATATTATAGTCTACGGAGCCACTAAATCTTTATTCTTTATGCTTCATTGTAATTTTTTGTTCACAACCAATGATTAATTCTTGTATTTTTCTAATCAGTGGAAAATTATACATTTTTAATCACTGTAAAATTACAATTAAACATAATATTTGATATTGCTTCGAGAATCTTATATGGAATTGAATACTTTTCATTATTGTAAATCCGATTGGGCCAAGTATCGTATTTGTTTTATGAGGGTTGTGGTGGATTCTATTTTCTGTTGCCAACCCTTATTAAGTTTTTTATTTTTTTATTTTTTATATATGAATACAAATTAAAAATAAAAATAAAAATAAAATAAAACCTTATTAGGGTAGGAGCAAATGTTCTTCTGCCAAATTATCTACTCGACTCTCCCCATGTCCTAAGACACAGAGGGTGGCGATGCTTTTTGTAAAAACTGTTTTTGCAATTTTAACCCTATATACCCCAGCCTGTGTCTGGGTACATGGGGGAGTAGAACATTTGCTTCCTACTAGATTCAGGTTGGGCCGTGTTAGCTATTGGATCGTTAAGACTTAAGAGGGAAAAAGGATTTTAGATTTTTCATATACATATCTTTCCATTGTTAACCCATGTGATCCTTTGTGGCTTTGTGCCCACAGCCCATGTTGGGGTTATGACAGGTCGTCTCTTTTTTTTCTTCTCAAAATTCATGACAGTTTTGGACATGAGTGCTTGTTTTGATATTTTTAACCTTGTACATACTACATATCATCCTGTGTAGCGCATCACACTACATCAACATAAACTGAGAGCACAGAGGATCTGGACTTGAGTGGTTGATGTGGTCAATCCAAATTGTACATCAGTTAAAAGTTAAAACAACCCCTGAGATTGCACTCAAATATTCTCCTAACCTAAAAGTCCTGCACGAAAGGCACCCATCTAAAGTTTTATATAATATGTTTACAGTTTTTTTCTTGATTTTCAAAATCTTATTTGCATTTTTTAAGTGAAATAATAAATTTTAATCAGCATTTATATTTAGATGAGTATAAATATAATATTAATATTTTTACTACATTATTCATATTCTTAATTACAAGAAAAGATTATTCATATTCTTATATATATATATATATATATATAGTTAAAAGTGAATAAAAGTACAGTTTTAGAGTAATTAGCAATATAAAACAACTGAACATAATCAACTAACGAACTTTAATTGACAATCCAAACAAAACTACTTTGAGCTCTTTCGGTGATGTCATTGTTTAATGTCTTACACTTATCTTCTCTCCCCTTCTAATTTTTTTCCTTCATCTTTTTTCCTTTGGGTGACTTTGGAAGTCAAATATGAGAGAATCTTTTTGTCACAATAGAGGAGTCTGATCGCGAATTCGAAGACAGATCCTTTGCATTGTGAGTACCCTTCGCGGTAATTGAATGTTGGCAATGGTAGATTGATAGTGAAACGGATTGGTTCGTGATGGCACAAGACGTTCGCAAAGCTGAATGCCCACGATAAGGAAGACTTGCAATAGAGGTTCCTCATGGAATGGTTATTCTCGGAATGAATGCTTTGCGGTGAAGGATTAACCGTGATGCAGTGTGGCTCATAATTCACTTTCATCTCTTGTTCACTTGAAGTGACAATTAGCTCGCAGTTCTCAACACTTCATGGTACAAGTGCCTATATGGTATAAGTTTTTTCGCAATTCACATGGAGTTCACGAAACAAACAAACAAGTATTCCACAGTTATTCAACTTAATGTTTTTGAGTTTAACTAGTTCATCCATGGCAAAAAAGGTGTCATTATCACGTTTCTTAAAGATAATCGAGGCCTTCTACTAAGTGCAAGGGATTTGGCCAAGCTAACTTCGGGATACAATCTCATTTGGATAAAACCTTTGTCTTACCACGAAGTCGCATTCTCCCGCAAGGTGAATGAACCTTTCTGCTTCTTAAAATTCATGGTCTTTGATGTTAGTTTTAACAATTCTTAGTTCTCACGAAAATATGAACAATAGAACAACTCTATGAACACAATCAATAGAGTGTTTGTCTCACAATAAAACCGGTCTTTCTTTCAAAAAGATTTATAGGTCTTAAGAATATGCTACTCCAAGAACCAAACTTTCCCTTTCAAGAAAATGGTCAATTCAAGAAAGAACTATAGTTCTAGTCCTCAAGCACACTCTTCTTAAGGAAGAGCGTTGAGTTCTAAGAAATTCACAAGGATAGTAGAGATCAAGAGAAGTGAGAATGATGGTGAGGATGCTTGGGAGAGCTTCCTCCTTCAGAACACAACTCCAGAAACATTTGGCTAATGCCTTCTTCTTCTTCTTCTCTTTCAAGCTTCACTCTTCATTCTAGCAACACTTGGATTCTAAAAATTCTTCCTCTCTCAATTTCATGCTCACCAACATCGCTATATATAGAGAGAAAATTTTGGGTTTTCACATCCGTCGCAATAACATGTGTCATCACGAGGAGGTCTCTTTGCGATGTAGGGGCTCATTCGCAATGCACCATTGATGCTTCGCGATGGGGTTTTCAATGTGGTTAGAAAGTTGCCTTTCGTTGCGGATTATTCTTGGTTCATGAAGTGGCCCAAGCAGGTTTGCAGCGATGTATGCAGTTTCACCATTTGGGTAGTTTGCAAAGGCCAAGGAAAGATGGGTAAGTAGAGTTGCACTAAATGCTTTTATTAATAATTTTGAGACTAAAATTATTAGGATGAATATTAATGGATCTATCAAGACTTCAATCCTTACACTTTGAAGTCTGTTAGTCTGAGTTATATGGTAACTCTCAAGTCATTAAATGGTTTATAAAATTACATTAATATTTTTAAAAATAAAAAATAAAGAAAAGAAGAGAAAATAATTAACCATATATTTTTATAGTTTCATACTCAATTAAAAAAAGTAGGTGTCCAAAAAAAAAAATACCAAATTCAAAAACACATCATATGTCAACCTGTGATATTCTAATAGAACAAACCCTTTTTGGTCACATAGCATCACTCTCCAATTGTGAAAGTTGTTTTACCCACTAACAAAACAACTTTTAGAACTTCTTCCACAATGTCATTGTTTAATTAGAAGAATGATTTTTTGAATTTAGTCACATGTTGAACACTTACATTTTGATTTGACACTTTTAACTTAAAAAACACCACTTGTCAGCCTATAGTGTGTTCAGATATACTCACAGTCACAAAACATTTGTTTGGAATTGTTTAATCCCTTTTACTTATTTATTTTTGGTAAAATACTATATTAACAATTATTTTGAGACTACATATTTGGATGAATATTAATGGATCTATCAAGAGTTTGATCCTTAGCATTTTGAAGTCTGTCGGTCTGAGTTATTCCATAACTCCCCAAGTCACTAGATGATTTATGGAAATATATTAATGTTTTAAAATAAATATACATAACAAACAAACAATATATTTATTTTTACATTTTTTATAGTTTCACAATTGAAGCAGAAAACTCAGCTTTAACTTGGGTGATCAGGTTGCTAACATAATTTGACTTATTTAACCAGGAGCACTTGGTCGAGATATTCGAGTAATTAGTGAAATGTTAAACCGTGGTTGAAGAAGTGTTGTGGGCACTGAATTAAAAAAAAAACTTCTTAATTAGTGAATTTTTAAACTGTGGTTGAAGAAGTGTAGTGTGCACCCAACTCGGAATCGCTTTCCGTTTGTTTCATTGGAAACAAAACTTTAAGAGCTTTCCAATGGTATATAGTTTGAACTCTTTCAGGATTGGTACCAGTGTTCCTATAAAGTTACCTTAAATATGTGGGTTTGTTAGCGTAGACACCTTGTAAAAGAATTGTCATAACTTTTTCTAAAAAACTCGTAATTGCATGCCATTTAATATATCGGAAAGTATACTTGAAAACCTTTTCAATAATGTATGGTTCATACTTAAATTGTATCAAAATTGGTATAGGTCTACTTTTAAAGTTTCCCTAATACACACTTGGGATATCTTCTAAACTTAGACAGTTCATGGTCTAACTTGGGTTTCAAATTTCTAACTTGGTCTAAAGGATTCCTTAACCATTCTAAGGTTTGTCTATACATGTAAAACAACAATTTTACCCTTACGGGAGTAAAATTACAGTTTTTCCCTTTAAGTGCAATACAGGGTGTTATATTAAGTACTTAGCTCGGAGACAACTAAGGTTGTGCTTACTGGAGACACCCAACATGGAATTTAAGGTTTGTTCATTCCTTGTAATCATTGTAATTGACTAATAAAATTGAATAGTCCAAAGTGGATGTAGGCCCTGTGTGGCCGAACCACTATACATCTTGTGTTGTGGTGTGTGATCTTTGTGCGATTGTCAATTTATATTTTCATACTTACAAATATTAGCATTGCAAATATTTTATGTTGGAAACGGTTTTGAACAATACCTAAATTTTTCTGTGCAAAACTCTGATCGTTTGGCTACGTTTGAACCAAAATAAAAGTGAGACCCACATGTCATTTGAGGTGGGTCCATATGGGTTTGTGTTCACCTCAATGAGGAGAACAACTCCGTATGGTTGGATGCTCAAAATCGTCAATGGGTGAAAGAGAAATTGCCTCCAATAGTGCCTAGTTGATCACTAATAAAACTGATAAAAGTGTGAAATTTGAATAGTCCCACGTGGACTAGTCAAGAAAATCTTGTGTGTTCATATACACTAATATTGAACAAAAGTTTGAGTTCCAAATGGCACTGCTGTTTTGTGGTTGGGGGAGGACCTAGCCAACATGGGCTGGGCCTATATTTAAACACACGTGTCGAATCGGGCAGGATCGGGTCAAAAAATATATATAATTTGTATTACTATTTTTTCTTTTTTCTTTCTTCTAGAATCGGTTATACCTGTGGGGAGGGGCATTATTATTTTGTAGATGGGGGATGACCTATCCAACATGAGTTGAGCCTATATTTAAACACACACACGCGCGTCAAATCAAACCGAACAGGGCCGATTGGATCGGGTTCGGTCAATAAGAAAAAATAAAAATAATTTTTATTACTATTTTTCTTTTTTCTTTCTCCCAAAATCAGTTACACCTGTGGGGACATGTCTCTTATGAATAGGTTTTACAGTTTTGCCCTTGTGGGGGTATGTCTATTCGTACAGTTTTACAGTTATGCCCTTTGTGACTATTAGACCGAATAGATACACATGTGGCTATTAAATCACACCTATTGACACATGTCTATTCTGTACGGACATGTAGGTGTCTCTTAAATCATTCCCTTTTACACATGTCTATTCCGTACGGATGTATAGGTGGCTACTAAATTGCGACTCTTTGGCATCTATGTCTGTTTGAACATCAAAAATGTGTCTTTATACCTATTCAGAACAGACACGAAAAATCTATAAATAAGTGGTCCCTCCATTTCAGTCATTCAATTTTTGATCAAGCCATTAGTGTCATAATGCATCCGTGTTAATGTTAGTGTAAAAGAGAAGTACAAACACAAGTTGGTTTGCCAGACACACAGATTGTAGTGTTGCTTCTGTGTGTGGAAGATCATTGTATCTTGAGAGGCAGATTTTAGGGTTTGGTTGTGGTTTTTAAGGTTTCGATCATGTTCAAGTTGTTTATGATGGATCTTAGGGTTTGTACAAGGGCAAAGGGGAAGTCCTAAACTTCCTAAACCAGGGTTGCCTAAGGTTCGATCCTAAGCCATTTTTTGGAGAACACAAAAGATTTGTTCGAGGGTCCGAGTCAAAATTTGGGTCCTGACAACTGTAAACTTTATAAATGCTACATATATATTGGATTGAATTAAATGAAATTGTATGAGTGAAGAATTGAAAAACAAGGAACATATAGGAAATAAGTGGAGACATGAAAGATAAGAAAGTAAGATAAGGATGGTTGAAAGAAAGAAGGAGAGCTTGGGATAAACCAAGCAATGTCTTGAGAATTGAAATTTGAGTCTCAGGCTGTGGGTTGATTGTGTTCCAAACTCTTCATAATTGTCGTGATCCCGGTTGTTTCTTTTATCCCTACACAATCCAGGAAGAGGGAAAACTCGGATCGTGATAGTTTTCACCTTTCTTTTTCTCATCCCCAATTCTTTTCTTTTCTTTTTCAACAATTCAGTTCTTCTCATCTTCAAGTCTTTTATTTTCTTTCTTCTTCTCTTGTTCCTACATCTCTTTTTTCCTAAGCTTTTCCATCCGCACAAGATCATGTTGCCTCTTTAGAGAAAGCTCATCTTCTTTTAGAGGAGCCTCGTCTTCATTTGATAGTATAAAATGGATTTTATTCTTTTTTTTTTTTTCTCTCAAGAGCCTCACTTGAAGCCTCGATAGACGATTATGGGTCCTCTTTTATAGAAGCAATGGAGTCTCATTGTTGTTCGAGCATTTCTCAAAGGTTGAGTAGCCCCATTCCAGCTCTAGCTCTTCCCGCTTCTTGTCGTGTAGACCTTATGAAAGCCTCAATTTGGACTGTTGAAGTTCCTTGAACGATAGGTTAAGAAGAAAGAGGCGTTGAAGGTGTCGGTAGTTAAGGAACGGCAGGAAGTGGCTTTGGTTGGGCTGCCACATAAGAAGATTACTCAACATTAGAGATCGGAGCACCCATAATATGAATCAACCAAAAATTTCTTAAACTAACCTTGATTGAGCCTCATCAACTGCATCTCGAATCAAGGCAGTGTCGGTCAAAAGATGAATTCATAGCATTGTGAACATATGCAATAAAGGTTGACCACCATGTCTCATAGAGGGGAGACAAGCATAGGCTCAATTGAAATGGAATACAATTGAAATCATTGATACTCGACTGAGTGCGATTTATCAAGTCTTGTAGCTTCTCCGATGGTATGGAACTCTGAAAATGCCAAGGAGAATTGATGAGCTACTAAATGAGGTGGTTTTCCCCCAAACATAGGGAGAGACCTGCTAATTAAACAACTGCCTTAGGTTTGGTAGGACCCCTGGTTATAAGTCAAGGACGCGAAAGTCCAAGAGAAATATTCCTCGGATCCAAAATGCTGGCTAAAGAAAGGAGTAAAGTGTTGAAGCAATCGAGTCTACTTTCGGGTTGATAATAACAAAAATACAACGAGAAAAAGAAGGAAGGGAATTCTTAGGGTACCGAGCCTCAAGGAACATTTAAGCATAGCTTAAAGGTGATTGAGATGGGTAGCTTAGAGGGGAAGGAGCAAGAGTTGGAAAATACGTATAATTCTAGACCTGTAGTAGCCATAATGGGCCATGGATAGAGGAACGGAAGCATTCCTAGGTAAGTGAATACATGCATCTATACAGAATAGCAAGAATGAAGGGGGTAAGAGTTAATCTCCTCTTATTGGCAAGGACTACAACTATATGAACATAACTTTGAAGAACAAGCTTGGAGGAAACATAAAGAAGGAACTTAGAGATCTAATACAAATAAAAATAAAGTCTCTTCCTTAAAGGAGATGAGGTCATCTCCTTGGCCCATCTCCCGAGCCACAAAGGTGGAGTACGCCATTTGTGGAGCCTCAGAACTGCATACGAACTCCCCATCGACAGGAAGGTTAAGAAGGTGGAATATGTTAGCAAGAGTAA
Organism: Platanus orientalis; assembly: GCA_025762735.1. Taxonomy (NCBI): domain Eukaryota; kingdom Viridiplantae; phylum Streptophyta; class Magnoliopsida; order Proteales; family Platanaceae; genus Platanus; species Platanus orientalis. Next base: position 10,218 of record JAOXJP010162450.1, read on the forward strand.
TGGTCAATTTCCTGAAAATGAAAAACATTGGTCATCGAAGACCAGAAAAGAAGGATGAGGCTAGTAGAGGTTGATTGAGAGGCATCACACTTTGAGATGCTAGAATACCTTCCTCAATGCTGAGCCTTCTCCACTTCTCAACCAACTTTGAATCAGACTACATCCTGCTAATCCAAGTCTAGTCAACCTTATAAAAGGACCCAATGGAACTCTCTTCAACCAGTCATCCCAATGAACAAGCTCTTCTCATTGGCAAAGAGGAGCTACATCTTCCTCATTGCTAGGAAAGACATATGGCATGAGAGGATGAGCCTCACTGAAAATGCTGGGCCAAGGGCCAACTCTAGGGTAGCAAAATTGGAAGAAGAGGTGATCTTAATGAAGGTGGAAGTCGTCATCAAACCCTTTTCCTTACTCTCTTAACAAATATCACGAGCAGTTAGAACTGGGGATTTGTCAATTACGATTCTAGGAATAGAAGGACTTGATGTAGATGGGCCAAAAACCTGCGAAGGGTTTTTCCCTCATTGACAACAACAAATTATTATTTGTTCTAGGTCATCGATGCGGTGGAGAAGAGAAAAATGTAGAAGGAAAATGAAGAAGATTAACATATAAGCCAATTGGAAAATGGAGAAATCAAAGGAAAAAAAAGTTTTTAAATGGAAAAATCCATCCAATTGTGAAGCAAGAAATAACAAGAGTCTGGTTATAATTCAAACTAGACGCGTGTGAGGGGCATGTGTTGACCCCATTTTAAATACAATCATTAAGAAGAAGACACGTGGATCACAATCATTCTCGAGGAAGTCACGACTATGGAGTTGACACATCCTAGGAAAATGAAAAGAGCAAATAGTGTTGATGGATTAACGTGTCTCATGATATGAGAGATAACCGAAGGTACCAATAATTGAGGGAAAATGGCATGATGGCTTATGTATTGAGGCCATTAATGATGGTTTTGAGATAAAGTGCTCGAGAATGTGGCCATGTACTTAGGATCATCTTTGGCCTCCAAATAACAATATCAAAGGCTAAATAAATAACGAGGGTTAGTAGAAAAGAACATTGAACATCAAATAAAATCTTATTTTTTTTATATTCCCTAAGAGTAAGAGTAGTAGAGGTAAAGTGTTGGTTGCATTAATTATAAGGAGATCAAAGGTTTTGTTCTATAATGTTGATCAAGCATCTTTGGGGAGTGATTATAGAATCGACAAAAAAGGGGTTTGTAAGTGTACTAATTTGTTTTTATTATTATTATAGTTATTCGTGCATTTGTCAATTCTTTTAATATTCATTGTTTGCAAAAATCCTCTTAATTGAGGTGTGAACCAAAACCTTTTTAGCTTGCGATTCACCTAAACCCGAGTCAAGGTTAAAAAACTACCAACAATTTCATTTTAAATTTTCAAAGCATTTGAAATCATAAGGTGATGGTTCAAAATGAACTCATTCGGATTTATATTGATTTGTTAACTAGAATTATAAATGTAGTCATCTTAGGTTTTTTATAAAAAGAAATGATTTATGTTGTCATTCATATTTTTGCGAAGAATGAAAGTTAATACACTAAATTTGAATGAGATCATTTTAAACCGTCACGTTATGGCTTTGAATGCCAAGAAAATTTGAATTGATTATCTGTTGACACATGCTTATGTAGACATGCCATTGACTGATAGATACATAGTTTACCAAAAACACTACATTTTCTTCCTTTTATTATCGGTGTTTGCCAAACCAAACCCGGGTAACTCACGGTGAGCTCAGCTCGACTATCTCAATTTTAGTTAAGTTCGTCTTAGCACATGCACTTGTCAAATCAAATTCACATCATCTTTACTCTGACTGGACAGGTATTATCCAATCTCAGTTTAGGATGTAAAGCGATGTTTGATAAAGGGTTCATTAATAAATATGCAAGTACTTATTTGTATATTTACCGTAATACTCTCTTTTGACCCATGTGTATTGACGCTATCCAATCTTAGTTCAGGATGTAACGCAATTATCAGATGTTTGATAAAGGGTGTATTAATAAATATGCAAGTACTTATTATTTGTATATTTACTGTAATACTCTCTTTTGACCCATGTGTATTGATGGAAACACTCTTTGTTAGACCATATGTCATGTTATGCGGAAACCTAGATCTATGATCATGTGCAACAAAGAAGAAGAGAGAAAATAATAACAGAAAGCAATCACACCACAAGACCAAAAACGATTTACGTGATTAGGCTTTGAAGCCTACGTCCACGGGCAAAAATGGAGAAGAGCTTTCATTATGATCGAAGAACAGAGATTACAATGAACAGTGCATTGGCACAGAAATCGAGAAAACCCTAAATATATATACCCTAAAACCCTAATCTGTGAGGGTCAGATCTGTACCCCAAAGCGGATACAAAACGGGTCAGAAAAATTTTGGCCGGGGCCGTTGCCCCTGGACCCCCATGGGCAAAGGATTCGCTTTGCTCACCTTCGCCAATTTTTCAAGTCATATTCAGGTTTTTCAAATCATCATCCTGGGTTATATCTCAGGTTGAAAACAAGACATTAACCCAACAAATCTCCACCTTGGCTTGAATTCTACCAAGGTTACATAGTACAGAAACACTCTACTCCCATCTTCT
>JAOXJP010162461.1:0-12860 GCA_025762735.1 Platanus orientalis
GGCTTTTTGCCTTGAAAGTTTAGTCCCACATGGGAAGTGGGGAACTTCAACATCCACCTTATAAGTAAAGGCAAGACTTTAAGGGGTAATGGGGTTGAAGAGGAGAGGGGAGTTTGGGGGATGTTTGTTTGCATCACAAGTGCGTCGATCTGAACCGGACCAGGCCGGGTTGGGTTGGATTGGGTTGGGTGTGGGTGCGGGTTACACAAATTAATTAATTATTATATTTTAATTGATTTCCTTTTTAATTGATTCTTGACGCGTTATTGAATTTATTACGTTTTATTACTTTCCTAAAGAGTCTAGCTCTTTATGGAAAGTAGGGTTGTATCGATCATCATTTTCTATAATAGAAGATGAGGAGAACGAAGAAGAACATATAAAAGATGCTGTGCGAACAAGTGTTCTTCTCCTTCTCTATTCTATATTGATTTCTTATCGTTTCAATTTGTGTTTAATATATGTTATTCCATTGGCACTGGAGGTTGGTCTGAGCTGTTCATGTGAGTCTTTGTTAACTTGTGTGGGGTTTACTAGAGAACTTGGTCTAAATACTGTTGTTTTTTATTTTTATAGTTTAAATTGCCTAAGAAAGATGGTTTATTTTACCACTTAAATAAATAATTTTGGGTTAAAATTCACGACATGAATAGAGGGAATGATCAACACATGTATCTCAACTTCGGTATGAAAGATTCCTGGTTCACTTAGGCCCGGTCTGGTTGCCTTGAATTGTATAGGAAATAAAATAATAGAAATTCCCACAAGAAAAGAAAAGAAAAGAAATATAAGAAAACACATGAGAAAACCAATGTTTCATGACAACCAAACATCTTAAAAATGACTTTTGGATAAAATCTTGTCATGTGAGACCTTTTCACGGCAACCGGACAAGTCCTAAGATTTATTTGTTAGCTCACTTTACCGAGCAAACGGGTAAAGTCATATCTTTTCCTAAACACATCGTTACCATTATTGCATTACAATGCAATAATGATTTAAATTGCTGTAGAAATTGTAAACTTGTTATTGGGAAGGAGGGAAGCTCAAACAAAACTATGACATTTTATTTAGGTTCGATGTACTCGAATCAAAACGATGACCAGAAGTGGCTCACTATTGTTCGTTGGTAGGGTCCCTTGGGACCACTGCTGCATCGGTGACCACATACTACAACTGGCGGGATGGGGGCAGGCATCAATACAATCCATGTCCAAATTGCTGCCCATAGAGTTTGAAATCTTGATCAATCTTTTGGATAGGTCATTATGTGCCCTTTTTAGGGCCGTCCGGATTTTGTGCATACAAAATCTGTATACAATATGTGCACATACATCAAGGGACAGAGACATCAGCGTTAAAAAGTGATAAGCACCACCTAAAAGGTGTAAGTCACTTTTCGGTACTGATGTGTCTGCCCCTTGGTCTGTATGCGTGCTTTGCACATGAATTTTACGTGCACAAAAGCCGGGCTCTTCAAGGGATGTCCGAAAGAGAATCCAATACCTCTTGGTCATGAATATCTGAATAGGATGGACCGGACCAGTGATATATTTGCTTTGCAGCAAAACAATTAGAATTAATTCTATCATAGGAAGACTTGTAAAAGATTACTATACACTAAGCTTTACAGCTTTCAAACTTCATGTTATGTAAGACTGTAAACAGATCAGATACGGATAAGATATTTGTACATCTGTATGAATCCTTTTAAAGAAATTGGATATTGGATCGGATTCAAATATCTAAGTTACATGATGAGTGTTTATATAAAAAAAACATATTTTAACCAGATATTCACTAAATAAATATCCAGATATCCAAATTCATAAAGTTAAATCTCCCAATAACAAAATTATACCTTGAAAAGCAAAGTTATTATAATATATGTGATATTTCTCTATGGCAGATATAGATAGATCCATATTCACTTTAAACAGACCGAATCGAATAATGTTTATTCGAATAATTTGCAGTCCTAATGTTATGGACGCCAACAGATCAACAGGGTCATTAACCAATAATAATCAAATGATCTACACCACTTGAATCTCTACTCATTTGAACGGTGGGTGCATCTCGTCAAACAATAGAATGAAAAGTCTATAGATCGGATGGTTAGAAATCATATGATCATGATGCGTTTTGGTTTGGAAATCTAATTATTTCCAATGTGGATTCGGGGAAAGGGCCCACTTGAACATAAGCTTAAAATCTAACGGTGGATGAAGCACTAGATGATCCCCAGTGTTAGTGGGACCCATAAACCCTAAATTAGTGTTGACCCAAGCTGTCTATTGTAGCAAGAAGAACCACCTAAATTACAGTTTGTCCATCAGGAGTGGGGGGATTTGCCTTGGATTAATTGTTTCTGTGTTTTTTTTCTTCTATTATTATTTTTGGGTAGGGCTTCTAATCCCTTCTAGTTGAAAGCTTATTTACTTGGGCTCTCTGTCTCTCTCATTTGAAGAAGCAGGAAGGGAGTTCTTGGTACGACGCAGCTTGAGGATTTTCAGATTGTTGTTCCCCTCTATTATATCCATTTTTTTTTCTGGGTTTAATTTATTTTAATGTTTAATGCAGAAAAAGGGGGAAAATGGGTGTTGGTCGTGAAGTTCAAATCTCATTGGATGGGGTGAGAGACAAAAATTTGATGCAATTGAAGAAGCTCAATACAGCTCTATTCCCTGTTCGTTATAATGACAAATATTACGCGGATGCACTTGCTTCTGGCGAATTCACAAAGCTTGGTATGGATCTTCTTATGGGTTTTGTTTCATTTTTCATTTTTAATGTTTTTCGATTTTTCTGTTGTGTGCGTTCTCTAATTTCCACTTTGTCCAAAATTTTAGAGTTTTAATGTTATTTTTGGGTTGTGTTGTAGATTTTAAGGTTTGGGTTTTGGGCGTTGGATGATGTGAGTTTGAGGGCCTTTTTTTGGATGGTTCTATTAATGGTTTTTCTGTGTTTTGTTGAAATAATGGTGGGTTTTGTAGTTTTTAATGTTTTATTTTTTGGTGGTTGTATTGTTCATGAATTGTGGGGTTTGCTCTTGTCCTATAAGGAAGATTGAGGGGGATTTTATGAGTCTTTTGGATTTTATTTATTTATTTGTATTGCCCCAACTGATGATTTTTTGTACCTTTGTGTTTTTCCCTTTGGAATTTGGTCTGAGCTTGTGCTGTGCTGGTGGATATCGATTTTGGTTATGCTGTTCTAGCATTTCGGGTTTTTGCACTTGTATACTGAACGTAAGGTTTTTACGGGTTTTAGGTTTTTGGACTGGCTTCTTTTGAGGCATTTAGTGGGTGAAGGCATTTAGTGGGTGAAGGTTTCGTATTGTCAATTGATCATTTCCTCTTCCTTCTCCTCTTGCGTTTCTTTGCACATCAAGACTGGTTTTCTTTTCTTATTATTGTTTAGCATAACCGATGACCTTTTATGCTTTCCTATTCAATTTGCTCTGTCACAGTTCAGTTTCATCATATTTTCTCTGTACAGTCTTTTGGAATACCTATATTATTGGTTACTGAAATGCATAATGTAAAAGTGTGAATTGTTTTGCAAATAGGCTTTGAAAAGATATGGTGGCAAGTGATCTTGTTTCATTGATTACTGACCTAGGAACTACATAGAATTCATGTTTTTTTTTTGGATATTTTCAATAAGAGTTGCAAGACATGGCGGCAAGTGATCTTGCTTCATTGACTGTTGGCCCAGGAACTACATAGAATTCAGTTTTTCAGATATTTCAATAAATTTATGAGACATGGCGGCAAGTAATCTTGGTCTATTGATTGCTGACCTGTGAACTACATAGAATTCAGTTTTTCGGAATTTTGATTCCTATGAAATTTAGGTATGTTCCTCTCAGTGAATTTGGGAGTCCTTGTGGACTGTTCATACTGAATTGCTTGAGAATTCTTTCAAAGAACTGTTCTTTATTCCATCCCTAAGGATAATGGTCTAATGTTATGCACTAGCTGAGGCCCTGCTCTTTATTCATGATTATTGGAGAGGTAAGTGCATGGAGAAACTATATCAGGTCAAATAATTATAGAATAGATTATAGTCATGTTATATGACCTCAGAAAGAAGCATGAGGTTCACTTCATGGTAGCATAGCAGTTGATTATGTAGCTGATGTGTAAGCTAATAGCAGAAATTCAAGAGTGTCTTATTTAAGACGGTTCTCCGAATTTCTGCTCATGCACTTTTGTGACTTTTGTTTATGAATTATCCATATTGGTGTGGAGAAATGAAAGTCTGGGAAGGAATGGAGAGTTCCTTCTGATTCAATTGATGGCATTTTGTAAGGCTGCCTCAAATAGAGATTTCCATGGATCATGGAATAAAGAATTCTCAAATACAACCTGAAAGTGACCTTTTGAATGATGTTTTCCTTGCTAACAGTACTCATGTAGTGATGGTCATCCAGATAAAGCAGTACATGGTGTAGGACCATGCTAACAAAGATGCAAGGAGGATGAAAGGCACAGAAGTTTTATTGATGATGAGATGAAAGAAAAAAGCAAGTCTTGGTTTTTCTACACCCATTCTATCATCACTTGAGGCTTGAAACAAGGAAAAAGCAGTCATTCTGATTATATTTACAGTTCAAAGTGAAACTAAATATGTTGTTTACAAAGTGAGTAAGCATCCTGAGGGCTTACAAGCATGGATGAATTCTAACAACTTGTTTACTTATTTACTTTTTAGGCAAAATCTAGTCTGAGTGCATGTCCAAATGAAGAGAAAACTTGGAGAGTTGGTACAAGCACTCTATAAAGAACCAGTGGAAATGCTTATGTTGGGAATTTTTACAGTGGGAATGTTGATTACAAGAAGCTGTAGTTCCAGGCTACTTGAAATTTTATCATTTGGGGCTTTAATGCATATGCTCTACTGAACATCGTTGTCTTTGGGAATCGAGTAGTTGATGGGTGCAATATTTTTTTTTAATACACACTACATAGATGATAAGATAGAAAACCGCTTCATTGACTTTACAAAAGTACCCCACCAACCACCTTATGGGAGGATTATCTGTAAAGCTCTTTTGTCATCATTTTAAATGCTTTACATTCTTAAAAACTGAAAAATCTCTTTATGAGGAACCGTAAGCCTCTATCTTTGATTCCTTATCTCATTTCTCTGATCTCTTGCCTCATTTCTTTGAGAGGCTCTTTGTAGGTAGAATGAAGATGGGAAGAAGTGCTCTACTCAATGATTTTCCACTCTCGTGGAGCTTTCTTAAAAGGAAGGCTGATTTTAGATGGGATTCTTGTGGCTAAGGAGTCTATTGATTATGCAGATATGGAAGATCAAGTGGGGCCCACATGGGTTAGGGTGGGGTCCACACATGGTGACACATGAAGGGTCACCTTTGCAACAACATATAGTGTCCTTAGTCTAGTATTAGAGTCCTTTATTTGGGTTATTTTACTGTTTTATTTAATATTGTATGTTTTATTAGAGTCTAGGGCATGAGGGTTATTTAGATTTTTATTTTTGGGTATTTTAATCAAAGGTAGGTAAATTAAATAAGAGTTGATTGACAGCCCTAGTAGTATCCATGTTTTTGGGTGTTTTTATTAGAAACTTTTTTTTAAAAATTGTTTTGGAGTCTATAAACTTGGCTGATCAACTTGTATTGGAGAATGAATAAACCAAAGTTTTTTTGAAAAAATGAGTTCACAGCTGGCCTTCTTCTTCGCCAAACACTGCGATTGGGTTTATTCTTCCATGGTGAGACTCCAAGAATCCCTAATGCAGGGACATTTTCTCATCAGGCTCAAGTGGGGCAGCCTATCTGAAATGGGAGCATACTTGGGGTGGAGGTGACTTGTGTGAAGCGAGACACATGTGAAGTGGGGCCCATGAGGAGGGTTCAGCCGATGACCTAGCCTAGCCTGGGCTATGAGATAAAGAGATTGATTCGCCTCCCTCTATCAGTTCGAGTTTTTAAAGCAAGTGGTTGGTCGTCCTACATCAAATTGGTGTCAGAGCAAGAGGTCTCGTGTTCGAAACTCCTCGTCGGAGGTGATTAATGTAGGGCCATTTTCACACCGGATTCGAGTGGGGCAGTCTTTGTGAAACGAGGGCACACTCGGGGTGGAAGCAACCCATGTGAAATATGTGACTCGTGTGAAGCGAGACCATGTGAAGTGAGGTCCACGAGGAAGGATTGGTTAAGGCCCTGGCCTAGCCTGGGCTTTGAGATAAAGGGATTGATTCGCATCCCTCTATCAATTCGAGCTTTTAGAGCAAGTGGTTGGTTGTGCTGCATTGAGCCCCCTATTTTGATGGTGAGACTCCTCCATACACAGGTAATCTTCCTCTTCTTTCCTTCTCTATTTGATTTTCTTGAATTCCCTAAGCCTGCAACTAGCAAGCAACCCATTTTCTTTGCTGGTTAAACTCTTTGATTTCAAGGACTTGAGACTGACCCTGCAGGTCCTTTAGATACAAAACTCCCTGCTGTTTTGACTTTAAAAACCCAAACCCATCTACCCCTACCTTGCTACCCCTTTGTCTCTAGTTCTCCTTCTGTTGGAATGTCTGAAACTTCAAACCCTGCCTCCCACGACTTGCAGACTCTCGAACCCTCATCTGTCCCTCTTTACAGACACCAAAGCTCCATCTGTGAAGCTTGTGGCAGTCCTGGAAACTGTTATTATTCTGTTCTAGAATTCCAGCTTAGAACCCAATTCTGTGGTTATCGATTGGGAGTTAGCAGGTGTCTTTGTTAGGTCCTTCAACTTGCTGTTACTTTACATTATCCTGAGTGTCTTGCTGTCCTAAACATGAGACCAAAATCCTTAGTATAGCCTCTCTCTGTCAACCTTTCTTGTTAGTCCTGTAGAAACCATCTGCTGTCACTATTTCAGGCCTGTAACCCTTTGTTATTCCCCTCTGTTGTCAGCCTTTTCTCTAACCTATTCTGTCCTCCCTGTTTCCCTTAAATCACAGTTAAGTCACTCTTTAACAGCCCTGTTACCACTCTTAACACTGCACTGTTACCCTTCGATTCGAGCTTTGTTTTGGCCCTTTTTATCCCTTTTATTTAACCCATCTTGATAACTATAATATAACATGTTTAGTCAGCTTTAATTAAACCTTAGTTTACCCTGGTTTTAACCCCTTTCCTGCTATCCTACTAATCCCTGTTTTATTTTGCTAAGTCAGACTTATCTTCATTGCTGAATTCATACCTGTAACAGAATTGAACCCTCACCTGTTTGCTAAAATACCTAACTGAAATCACCATATAAAACACCACTTTTACTGAGCATGCTGCCCTCTACTATACTTCTATTTCTTTCTTTGTGTAACCCTCCTTTCGTAGTCACCCATAGCATGTTCCAGGCCCTATTTTAAAGCCTCTGTTCAACCAATGTTATCAGTCCTTGGACCCTACGACCAGTCTCTGTTTCAGCCCTATGAATTCCTTTTATTCTTTGCTGATTTAGAATTTCAGTCACTGTTCTGCCTGCTGATTCCCTTTATACGCATTGACATAATTCTGATTGCAATCTTATTATTGGGGCATATTTTTTGCTTCTTATATTCCTAAGCTATTGATGTCAGTGGAAACTTTCAAGTGCAAATAATCCATCCTATACTTGCTGTTTAGACTCATATTCCTAAACCTGAATTTACATACTTATCTGACTTGAAGGATTCTATAACTTGGGATTTTGAAATAGTCCCAAATCATATTGGAGGCAGAACATTGTGTGTGTTTGATTCCTAAATTTTTAGTTCTTTATAAGCCAAGTTTGGCATACTCTTGTTCTTGTATTGTGGGTTCTCCTGCATCAATTGACTTGAAGATCAAGGCTAAGGGGAAAGGTGTTATGTGCAAGCTCGATATGGAAAAAGCTTACAACCATGTTAATTGGAGTTTTCTTGATTATATGCTAAGAAGCTTGGGATTTGGGATGGCATGCATGGATGAAATCTTGTTATGGAACAACATTCTTTTCTCTATCAATCAACAGGTTGCCTAGTTTACTGCAATGTGGGGAGGATGAAGCTGTCTGCTAGGAGGAAGATCATGCTGGTGGAGGTAAAGAGTTTTGAAATTGAACTACCACCTATCTCAGGAGGGATGTTGTTAAGATCAGAGAGGAGACCATGTATGTTGGCATCCGTACTTGTTGACGAGACGATTATGGAATGGGTGGTAAAGTGTTTTCAAGAACCCATTGACGTTGATGGGAGGCATCGTCTAGTTCTAAAAATCAGAATAGATGACAAGGTTGTTCTGGTCTTGTGCAAGGAGAATTCTAGGGGAAGGTTTCATTACCTTTCGACGGCTGGAAGGAATGGGAAAGAAATTTGTTGTTTTTCTGGAAGGTTTAGATGGTTATGATGGAAGAATATGGTCTCTGCTCTGAGACCTTTTTGTTCTCCAATGGGGAAGGGGACAGGGGGTCAGTGGCGACCATGTTGATGGTGCTAAGGAATTGAAGTTCCTATACTTGACGTCCCCAAGGTTGGTTGTAGATGGTCGGAGCCTGTTTTATTCCGGCAAAATCATGGGCCAAGGGCTGAACAGGGGAACTCAAATTGTCTATGAAGACTAGGACAGCTTCCAGGAGAAATGGAAAAGATCGGTGGTGGTTACCAGACTGAATGAAACTATTAACCAGGAGGATTGCAAGTGGCTGATGGCAATATTTTTTTAAAAAATGGAAAAAATCGATGCTTAGACCCCTTGGACCACTTTCAGCTGTGGCATTCATGGACTCTTCTGGTGAGGTCAAGCTCCTGATTAAAGATGGAACTCAGATAATTGCTGCAGGAGCCTCCTATTTCAAAGCCTGGCAGCTGTGGATGAATAGTTTATGTGAATCATCCTTGAACGAATCCTGGTGAGTGGACATTAGGGGCCTGCCAATCCATTTGTAGTCTATGGGTTTGCTGAAAACAATCGGGGAACTATGTGGTGGCTTTGTGAGGTTTTGCTGCCCTTTGGATGATCAAAAGGTTTATTGAAACCTTTGGATTAATGCAAAAAAGGGCCCTCTAAGTCGTATTCCATGGGTGGTGCTGGTGGAGGACAAGGGATCCATTTTCAGGTTGAAATATGTGCGGTAGATGGGCTGCCTTAGGGGTGGAAATGTTGGTGAGTGAATGTAGGTCGTTGGCCAGGAACCTTAGGGTGGGGGAGAAGGATAGGGATGCCAACACATCTAGGATTGATTGTGCAGGTGGGAGTTGTATAGGGAGGTATGAAATGACTGAAATAGGGAGGGCGGGAATTTTTTGCCCGTTGGCGGTGTTGAGTGGCATGGGAATGGAGGGGAAGAGAATTTGAATTTAAATCTGTAGAAAGCTGCCTTGGAGGATCATGATGGGACCAGGTGGAAGGATGTGAGAGGGCCTCAGGTGAATAGATGGACAAAGGGCCTCCAGTTGGATTATGTTGAAAAATGTTTGATTTCGGAGGGCATATGCGATAAATTTGACAGATCAAAGGGGCTGGGAGGTCTTTTTTCAAGGGAGGGGCATTACGGTCAATTTCAAAATGTCGAGGTTTGTAGGTCAGGAACGAAAACTGGAGAAAGTTCGGGGATAGATGACATGCAAGGTCTGAGATCATTCTGGTATGAGGGAGCCGAGGGTATGTCTGGAAATGGAGGACCCCCGAGTATTAAGGCCATTCCAAGTCCTGGCTTTAAGGACTTTGATGACTTATGTGAGGAGGAATTTCTAGCGATGAAGGGGAGCTCGGGGGACTCCGGGGGGGGAGGGGATAATGGAGAAGACTTTCTCTCGGTATGAATGTGCTTCTGCTTCTCTCCATATGCTTGTTATGACAGTTGGTGTAAACAGGGAGATCATAGGCTCTGTCGAGGGTTCTCTAGGAGCTTTAAAGATGAATGACTCTCTTTGCTTTCAGATGGGGGAGAATAATGATGACTTTGATGGTCTCAGGGCTCTACAACACCTTATGTGGAAGCAATGCTGCTCTATGATGCTTGAAAAACCTTTGAACCCTCCATTTCCAGGTATGTGCAACACATCCCACTTTTCATCCCTCGGGGGGTGGGGGGAGATGTTCTAGGTCGAGGGCTATTTTTTGGTGTGAAAGTGGGGAGAAAAGATGGTAGGAGAAGGGAAGGAAGCTCAGTTTACAACCTGGTGGCTTCTACTGTTCTGGAAGAGGAAAACAGAGTGGGGGATTTAGTCAACTCATCATCTTGTGATCCTGGAAGTGTAAATCCGTTGGCAATCTTTGTGGTTGGGGCAGATGATAGGTTGGATATGGTAGAGTGGAAAGAATCGATGGTGGGTGATCGGGAATTGAAACAACTTGGATTTGACGATGATATTGGACCTGATAATGGGGGATGGAATAGTAATGGGGCTTGGTAGGCCCATGGATTTTGGTTTTGTATTCAATTAATCCATTGGGGAGAATGTAAAGTTGGGTTATGAGGGGGAAGAGTGTTGGGCAGTGACCACAGTGGATTAGGAGTCTGCTCCGGTGGTTGAAGTCTCACAATGGGTGTTGAAACAAATTGATGAGGTTAGCAGGGTGATGGGTTTATATTTTGAGGATATGGAAGAGGAATCTTGGGCTTTTTTTCCAATGTTGGAGAAACGGCAAAAAAAGGGTGTTGGGAGACAGAAGTAGGAAAATTTAGGTGGTGAAAGGATTTTAAGAGACCTTCAAAACATGTGTGGCATTTCATACAAGAAGGGGGGGGTTTCGATGGATAATTCGGCAGAAAGGAAGGCTCGGGAGCTAAGAGGAGTGTTTAAATGAAGATCAGGATTATTGCGTGGAATGTTAGGGGTTTAGGTAGCAAAGGTAAGAGAAGAGTGGTTAGAGATTTATGCAACTCTCATAGAGCGGATGTTGTTTTACTAGAGACTGTCTGTCCTTCACTAAGTAAAGAGATTAGCTGCTTCTGTGATATGGGTTGGATTTCTTTGCCAGCTTCAGGGAGGGAAGGGGGTATTCTTGTTTTGTGGGATAAGAATAGAGTGGAATCTTCTAGGTGTTTTTCTTTGTCAATTATTGGACACCTTCGTGGTGATTCTTGCTATTGGATAATTTTAGGAGTTTACAGCCTACTACCTTTAGTTTGCTTTTTTTTTTTTTTGGAAGAGTTGGAGATGATTCATAGGAGTTTACCATGGCGCATTGGTGGTGATTTTAATGAAGTTTTGTATGCGGAAGAGTGGCATAGGGAGCTTTGGAAGCTTTGTGGATATAATAGGCTTAATGGATATTTTGATTGCAGGTCCTCATTTTACCGAATCAAGATAGATTCTTGATTTCTATTGATTGGGAAGACTTATTCTTGCCAATTATGGCAATGACTTGTAAAGATCGGTGTCATATCATTTGCCTATTTTCTGGGGTGATGGGGAAGTTGAAGCCTTTTCGATTCCAACTGATGTGGATGAAACTCCTTAATTTTGTGGAATCCATTAACGATTGGTGGGATTCATGCTTTGTTTTTGGGCCTTTAGGATAGAAATTCAGACTGAAGTTGAAGCTCATTCGTGACTGGCTTAGAGTGTGGAACAAAGAAGTTTTTGGAAACATGGATGAAAGGAAGAAAAAAGGCTTTGAAGTGTATCAAAAAGTGGGATGAGAAGGAAGCACAAGAATGTCTTTATGAGGAAGAAAGGATCCTTAGGATTGCAGCCGAGGATATGATTATGGGAGAGTGGCTGAAATGGAAGAGATTATGTAGAAACAAAGCCAATGGCTTAAAGAAGGTGATGATAACATTAACTTTTTTCCCAAAATGGTTAGCTGTTGAAGGGAGTGAATATGATACATCATCTCAAAGTAGGGGATTTGTAGTTTTGTACATTAACTGGGTGATGGATATCCGTGTGTAGATGGAGAACTACTATATGACTTTCCTCAGAATCATGTAATAGGAGACCCACGGTTGATGGCCTTCCTATCCCTCGTATTTCTGAGAGCAATGCAATTTGGGTGTAGAGGCCTTTTTTTCAGAGGAGGTTAAGGTTGCTGTTTGGGATTTGGAGGTTGATAAGGCCTTAGGCCTGGATGGTTTCCTTATAACTTTTTAAAAAATTTGCCATGATCTCCCAATCTCTCTCTCTCTCTCTCTCTCTCTCTCTCTCTCTCTCTCTCTTTAAGGTGTCAGAAGAACTGAGAGATGGTGTGATTCAACTCAATGCCTTCTCAAACGATTGTGATTGAGTTTAAAACTTTCGAATTTAGAGATGAATATATTGGTAGTTCTAGGGTTCTTCGTATCATAGAAAGAAAAAAAAGGCTTTTTTTGCTTTGATTTGATTTAGATTAAGTTTTGTGCAATGGTTTTGTGATGTGGTAGATGGGGCTTGTCGGAATGTCGGGAGCCTGACTTGCTACCATGGTGCACTCAAAAGATTGACGGGGTTTGGATTTTGCTTATAAGGGTCATTCTAATGAGTTAGGTTCCTTTCTCCAAATCTCTGGATTTTTGAGAAATGGGAAGGAATACTAGATAGTCGTTCCCACTGGTAAGTAGTCTTTTGGTTGGGCTAACGTTTCATATGTGCTTCGAAGATCATTTGGCAGTGGTAATTTTGTTCCGACGAGTGTTCCTTCGGTTGGATTGTCGTCATTTCCATATCTTTCTGACACTTCTTTGTCTCCTAAGATAGGATTGCCTTCTTCGAAAGTTTAGCTCATGAGGGTTAATGTGATGCATTGTGATGAGGATTGGATAACTAATATTTGTTGGTTAATGTTGGGTATTAGGGAGGATCATTGCTTAGTGCAATGGCAGTGACTCGGGCTGCCAATGTAGAAATGTGGGTTCGAGTCTTGTGAGCAGCCACTTTGTGTAAAAAAGCCAAAGGTTAGGTTTGTC
>JAOXJP010162482.1:0-26882 GCA_025762735.1 Platanus orientalis
TTCGCTACTGATTTTTAACAAAACCTCCATTAAAGAACCTTCACTTTTATGAAATTCTTTGATTTGACCCATCTAATCTTATCAGGATTTCATGAAATTTTATCTATAGAAACCTTAGACACGTTAGAAACTACCCTAAAATTTTTTGACAGACCATAGGGGCGTTTTGGTAAATTTTGGACTTTCTATCCAAAATTACAAAAATACCCTTCTGGGCTATTTTATTCTATTTTCTCATCTTTTCTATTCTAACTCCTAATCTTCTTTTTGTGATTTTATTTTCCGATTTAATAATTTTTGTGGCTACTTTTTTGTTTCTAAAATCCATTCTTGATTTATTTGCTTCCACATCCATTTTTTTAAATTATTTGAGGCTCTAGGAAATTGTACTCCATCAATTTTGGTATCTCTCTTTGTACTGCATTACTTAGGTAGCAAGTAAGCTAATAGCTTAGGAGTTTCTAATTTTGTTTCTTGCTATTGAGCCTTTATATTGGTTTGCACGATTTTG
This sequence comes from Platanus orientalis, assembly GCA_025762735.1. Classification (NCBI taxonomy): domain Eukaryota; kingdom Viridiplantae; phylum Streptophyta; class Magnoliopsida; order Proteales; family Platanaceae; genus Platanus; species Platanus orientalis. The sequence continues at coordinate 512 of JAOXJP010162482.1, forward strand.
TATTGGTATGATGGAATTAATAAAATTTTTGACTGATTTCTTGCTCTCTATGAGTGGAACTCATTCTCTTCTTCAAGTTTTTGGTGCCTAAATTTGAACCCATGGATGGTGATGTCTAAGGGCTTGTGAGGTAGGTGATTGCGCACCCCAGGTACTATTCTCCTCCATTTTTATTTCTTCCCTATTTTTCTTCTCCTACTCTTCTTCCTCTTCATCTCCTCTTCTTCTCTTTTCTGTTGTCACTTGCTGTCATACGTGCTAACCTTCATTAAATCACTTTCCCATTGATTTCAGCCATTAAACCTTTCTCCCTTAAAACCCTTTACCTGTGCCACCTTCTTCTTTGATTCGCCTAATTGATCTTATCAATAAATCCTGAAATCTGTAGCCCTAACCCTAAACACCCTGAAACTCACAGCCACTCTTTTAAATTCTGATATGAAATCAGAATCCCTATCCTTTTAAATCCTTACGGCAACAGTACTGGAGTTTTCTCTCTTTGGATTAGAATTAACCTGAATTCTCTAGTGTTAATACTGGTGGCAGAACCTGACTGGGTTTTCTCCTGGTCTTCGAGAACAACAGAGAATACATCTCTGTTTTATTATCTATTGCATCTGCACTCAAAATTTACTGCTGTCCTAGTCCTTAGTTGAAGTTATCTGGCAGAGACCTGCAGTTGTGTGGTTGTACAACCTGGGAAATTAGAACTGATCTCAAGCATCTCTAGATTCCAATGAATCAAGGAAAGAATCTCAGGTCTACGTCAGTCTTTCATTGAAGTCTTTGCTACTATTTCATCAAAGTGCCAGTACTATAGCTGGAAATATCTGGTGAGTTTTAATATGATTAGAGTGTTCTTAATTCCAAACCTTATATTACACCAGTTAGCCTTTTGTTCTATTCCTTCTTAACACCTTAAACCCCCATTGGTCACCCACTATTTGAAATCTGTTCTGAACCAGATTAGCTAACCACAGACTTAATAACTCATGCTGTTGCTGTTCTAGTGCTCTTTCCATCCCCAACAGTTTTTGCATTAGCCTCACACAATCCCATAAACCCCAACTAGTACCCTGTTATTTTCCCCTCAGATGGAACCTATGAGACCCTATTCTGACCCTGTTCCACTGCGCTATTTCACCCAAATCCTAGTTCTTGTTTTAATCTTTTACCATAGCCCTGTTAGGTTTACTAATTTGATTAGTATTTTGGGTTGTGTTGCATCAAGAGGCATGTTAGCTACGAACCAGACACATGCATCTTACAATTTTCATGTTTGGTGTATGCTATCTAATGAAGACACTGCCTCAACAGTCTCCTCCACAAGAGCAACCAGATATGAAGGGTACTTCACAAGTAGAAGCTCCCTTCAACATTCTTGAAGCTCCTAGAGACAGATAGACAATACCTTCATCAACACTTTTAGCAAGAGAACAATATGCAGCCCGAGGAAGAAACTGCATCACAAGTTGAGCATGTGTTGCCTTCTTCCAAGATGCATCTAATGTTGCTGCCCGGGGAGTTTGATGCGGGAGCATTTGGTGTGAGACTACGAAGCTTGATGACCATGAATAGGCCTAAGCATTGTCCAAGTCTCAGAGTAGTTTAGGTGTTTTTTTTTTTATGTAACAAGGCCTTTTAATGTCCAAGGTTTTTTTTTTTTGAAAGTATTTTAGTCTTAGGGAGTTTTAGAATTTATTATGTCTTAGGGGTCTCAATGCAATAAGCAGAAGTCGCTTAAATTTAGGGGATTTTTTGGTACAAACTAGGCCATGTTGTGTCCTTTTCTTTGACTTTAAAAGCAGCTTAATAGGGGGCCCACATGTGCTGGTCGCATAGCCACATTGGAGTCTTTTTGGACTGTTGAAATATCAAAAAAGAGGGACCCATATACAGCTGGTTGTACAGCCCAAGTAATGTGCCTAGTTAGGACTCTTTTAAGAATCCTAGTGGGGCCCAATAAACTTGGTTGACAAGCTACATGAGCTGGCATATCTTAGGAGATTTCTAAGATTCTTTGTGGGGCCCATTCCAGCCATAATCATCAGCCCCTAAAATCCTTAGTTAGGGATTTTTTTTGTAGAAAATCTCATGTTTTTAGTATTTGTTTTAGAATAGGAAGGTGGTCAAATAAGTATCCCAGAATCTAGGGATTTTCCACTTCTTTTAGAAGCAATGTAAAGCCTATTAAAGGGCACCCAACATATGAAATAAAATTGGTGAACTATGATTTGAATTTTGGACAACACATGTGGTGTTAGAGGGTTGCGACCCTGGTTATTCTCTTTTGGGTGGAGTCGTGGACTCCCCACACCTTCTCTCCTCTCCTCCTCTCATCTCCACGAGTGAGGTAAGCCATTTATCTCCCTTTATCTCTCTTCTCTCTTATTTCTTCTATCCTTCTCTCCTCATCTCTTTCTTTTTCTCCTTCTTTTCCCTTGCTGTTTTCTTTTTGACTCCATAAGGAAACTATGTAATTCATCTAAAATTTTGAAACTCATGAAGTAAACTGAACTCTTTATTTGATGCAATGCAGAGCCAGAGGAGCCGAAACTCTTGACAGTATTACATGTATGATATAGGTTTGGGCTGCTCGTTTGTTGGTTTAAGCTTGCTGGTGGATTCAGTAAAATGGATCTTTTGGCTTTAATAGATCCAATGGAAGCAATCCCTGCTCTGTTTTCTCTGACAATTTCTTCCTCTACATATTTTGTTATTATGATTATGATTATTATTTTTTAGGCTTGCATAGGGGTATAAGTGGTTGGGATTATCTTCCCTAAGCATGCCTGCTTGGGAATCTTAACATAAACTCAGCAAGGCTTCAAGATCTACAGCATCAAATGAATGAATGATCAGCACTTTATGGCAAGTGAATGACTTATGGGGCCTGATTTGTTCTACATTGTTGGCTTGAGCCAAGATATTCTTACACATTCTATGGATTATCATGGTGATTGTCTGAACTTTTGACTTTTTAGATGGTCCCTTGATGTTAAGATGTAAGTATGTGATGCGGGAGCATATGGTGTGTAGACTAAGAAGCTTGATGACCATGGATAGGCCCAAACATTGTCCCCGTCTTATAGTAGCTTAGGTGTTTTTTCTTACATGTAATAAGGCTTTTGAATGGCCAAGGGTTTCATTTTTTTTTTTAATAATTATTTTAGTTTTAGAATTTAGTATGTCTTTGGGGTGTCAATGTAATAAGCAAAAGTTGCTTAAATTTAGGGGATTTTATGGTACATAGTTGGGTCATGTTTTGTCATTTTTTTAGACTTTAAAAATGCCTAATAGGGGACCCACATGTGCTGGTTGTGCAGCCACATTGGAGTCTTTTTTTTTACTGTTGAAAAGTCAAAAGGCCCCCACACAGCTGGTCATATAGCCCTAGTAATGTGCCTAGTTAGGAGTCTTTTAAGAATTTTAGTGGGGCCCAACAAGCTTGGTCGACACGCTACATGAACTGTCATATTTTAGGAGATTTCTAAGATTCTTTGTGGGGCCTATTCCAGCCAAAATTATCAATCCCTAGAGTCCTATGTGAGGAGTCTTTTTAGTAGGAAATCTCATGTTTTTAGTACTTATTTTAGAGTAAGAAGGTAGTCAAATAAGTATCCTAGAATCTAGGGATTTTCCTTTTATTTTAGAAGCAATGTAAAGCCTGTCAAATTAAAGGGCACCCAACGTATGAAATGAAATTGGTGAATTATGTTTTGAATTTTGGACAACACGTGTGATGTTAGAGGGCTGTGACCCTGATTATTCTCACTTGGGTGGAGTCGTGGACTCCCCACACCTTCTCTCCTTTCCTCTTCTCCTCTCCACGAGAATGGTTTCAAAAACCAGACGATCCGGATCGGGATTGGACCTGATCGGTTCGATCCGGCCATGTAACTTGAGATCCCCCTGTCTGATTGGACAATCCGGTGCCGGATTGTATCGTCCGATCTGACCTAGGGATTGACAATCCATATAATTTTTCAAAAAAGAAAAACAATTTTTTTTTTAAAAGATTTTTTTTAATGAAAAATTAGTATAGAGAGTCCTACAAAGGCCTCTCTCAAATTATCTCCTTTAAAGAACCCTAAAAGAGCCACATATAAGAGGTAAACTCCAAAAAGAAATACTCAACTCTTAGATCTGGCCTTATGACGAATGATCCAGATTTTGTCGTTGGATTACATAGCCCGCCAAGTGGGGGCTAGGTCCACCAATGCCACCCCCCTTGGAACCCCCTGGCATTGGGAGTGGGCAAGCTCCCCCTTTTTGGGCGTTTTAAAACCATGTCCACGAGTGAGGTAAGCCATCTCTCTCCCTTTCTCTCTCTTCTCTCTTATTTCTTCTATCCTTCTCTCCTCTGCTCTTTATTGTTCTCCTTTTCTCTTGCCGTTTTCTGTTTCAACCCCACTGTTACCTCTATTTCAGTCCCACAACAGCCCCTGTTTAGCCCTTCTAACAGCCTACTTTTCCCTCTTGTTTTAGCCTACTGTTTAGCACCTAGACAGCATCTAATTAGAGACTCAAGCTCTTTTCAAACCCTTGCAGAATAGCCCCTAATTTTCCCTCTGCTTAGACCTTATTCTACCCCTTCTTCAGTCCCCGACCTGTCCCTCAAACCAGACTTTGTTCTGTCCCTCGAGCAGCCCAGGTTTTGACCTGTTGACCTTCCTATCTCAGTGATGAGGACATCATGTCTGAGATGATGATTAGTTCTTGTTCACAGTTTCCATAGTTGGACAATCCACCCTGTGCACCCTTCCAGCCTCAGATTTGAGAGAGTTCCAGACTGATCTCTCATACCCAGGCGTGAACACCATCTGCAGAGCAACTTCACAAGATCATCTACCATCCACCAACAGTCAAGGAATCGATGGAACCAACACTTCTTAAAGGTTATTAAGGTCTGGACGACCCTAGTGGAGGAGAAAAACAACATCAGATTTCAGATTTTTATCAATTTCTGGATGGATTTCTCAGCCCCAGGCGTGAAACTAGGTCCTGGACAGTTCATAGGAGATTGAGTACTAATCCTGAGCCATTAAGTCTTTTGCCAATCTGATTTTCCTAGGGTGATCTACACCCCTGGGCGATACTGGAGCAACCAGCCACCTTCCATAAGCTTCGACCACAACAAACCCATACCTGGGTTTTGTCAAGGCAGGCGGTACCCCTGTTTTAGGGATCAGAGTTGCTAGACTTCTACCACAGCTCAGTCTTTTGGTTTCTCGGGCAGGAATCTTCATTGGCAGCGTATAGAAGATATGAACACTCTTTTTCCTGTCAAAATTTCTGATATCAGGAATCCTTTATGTGCTTCTTTGAGTCCTTAATTGATTGGTAAACTTGGTAGTAGTTGTGGCATATACTAGGTGCTGTTGGGCTGACTTCCCTGGGTGTTTCTCTAACACCACAGCCCATAAACCTAATTTCTATATGACCTTAATCACTGTCCTATGAATCCCCAATCCATTCCCTTAGTTTTGAACTCCCTACTTTTGTTATTTACATACTTCAATTCCTAGCATTTGTGGTGTGTGCTAAATTTCCATAATGAGATGTTTGTTGAAATTTAATAGTTGGACTGCTCTTAAACATTCCCGGCCTCGTTAAAATCACCTAACAGTTCACTAAAGTGTACAAGGATAACCCCTTTAACGTAAATGCTACTTTCCTTCATCCTTATCCTTACTTAGTCACTTTAGTAGACTCTCTTTATAGTCTGAACTTTCTGGACAGCAGCTTGACCATCTTATTTTCCTAAATTAGTTGGTATTTCTACATATTGTTTAGGTCTATTCTTTGTTCGATAATTTTGAGCCCTAATTCCTCTTCATACATATGAACTTATTCTAAAGAAGCACTTGAATTAGCATGTGAACTTGTGAGTAGGAATCTTGTTTATTTTTCTCTATTACTTTATCAATTTTAATCCCAACTCTTGTGCACACACCCACTGAGCTACATACATTCTGCATCACTCAGCCTTGAATTCCCCATGATTTCTTATCCTGTCAGTCCCAGTACCCTACCCTTTTATCCACTGTTTTACCCTAAAACAGTCCCCTTTCCTTCTCCTGTCCAGACCTAAATCTGTCCCCATGGGCAGTCATATTTAACCCTGCTGTCTGCCACATAAAAGTCCCAAATTACTTTCTGTTCAGCCCCAAAATAGCACACTGTTTTAACTTAATTTGGCCTACCCAAACCCCACTTAACCCCATATACTTCTCTGCCAAAATCAGTCCACTTGTTAGGCTGATATACTACATCAAATTGGTATCAGAGCTATTGTGCTGCATCAATATGCTTTGAGTTTGAGGGAAGTAAGGCCCCTAGCTGGTGGTTTGGCAGACAGGCTTCTTGAGTGTCTCCACTTTTGGATGGTCCCCCCCAAAAAATAAAAATGGTAGTATTAAAAGATGCTTATTTAAAATCTGGTGAGCATCCTTGGATCTCTGTAGTTTTTGGCAATGGGAAATCTTCTCCTAGGTGGGCCTATTGGGTATATGATTTGGAAATTCTTTCTACTTGTGTTCCTAATGGAACTAATGCTTTGCCTGAACCCACAAATAACAAACATTATTACATGATAAATATGTATTTTAATTATCTATAATAAATATTACAGTAGCATTCATATATATATATATATATATATATCAATCTTCATTTATCCAATACAGCCTAACACCTTGGGAAACTGTTTTGTGATATTATGCTAAAGTTTAATAATTGGAGGATAGGTAAAAAATTGGTGAATTAGGTTTCTTTCCAGTCGGATCTTTTTGTATAACTGTATTGCATATGTGTCCTATAGACTAAAAGTCTAGATGTATGTCATTGTGTTTGGTGTTTCATTTGTTTTGTCTGTGGTGGCAAAACAGCATCATGATTTTAATACTTTTGATTACTGAAATTAAGTTTTACAAAATCCTAATATTGTCTGAGATCCACAATTAACAATCGAACTATTTTTATATTGTTAACTTGACTGACGACAGAGGTTTCTTATCGCATTCTTTCCATTTTATGTTCAAAGTTATTTCTAATTGTTACCTATTGAAAGAATGTTGGTGCACTTTTATTGGAGATAAATCTTGGATGGCAACAGGTTTTAGTTGGATACTTGATTGAGGGTGTTGGGAGTATTTTGATTTAGAGGGGTGTTCAACGGATTGTTGATGTAGGACAACTCATGAATTTAAGGAATCTACTTCTGAAGTACCAGGAACAGTGGTGGATTGAAATGTGGGGTTTTGATTTACTGAAATAAAATAGGGTTATGGATTTTATCAAAAGAAAAGATTAAGAAAAAAACAGGAAATCAGGATTTTTGTAAATATTTAAGAAAGATAATTGAAAAGGATTGAAGAAAGATGAGAAGGGAGAAGATCAGGAAGAATAAGATGATCAAGAAAGAACAAGAAAAATTAAGAAGAAATGATAAAAATTTTCAAGAGAAGAGAGAAAACTTACCTAATCACCTAGGATGATATAATCTTCATCCGAAATAAACTTTCCATTCATTCAATAATAATTTTGTCTCTATTACACCACTCCATCTCCTGAACCTATAAACAAACCTTAATACTAACCCTATACAAAGCTTGACTACTAAGAAATTACCTAAATAGACTACTAATTAAAATAGGACTTTAGGAAACACGATTCCCATCATATTCTTTCTTTGTATTTGCTAATATGCCTGATGTCCTTTCCTTTTTATGAAAAGCAAGCAATTAATTTGGAGAATTCCTACAATATTTTGATTCAAGGAAAGCATCTTGAGATTGGAGTCTAACCCCGTAAATTATCCTAAATGCTCTTACTTTGCAGAGTGAAGCATTCCTAGGTTTCTCTTTTAGTGACCGGAGTACTTTGTTTACAAAGGACACATTAGGGTCTTATGAAGTTCAATTACAAATTCAGCTGTTAATTGAAGACCGAGGCTTGTACGTTTCACTGTAACTTGCTATCTTGACTGCCTCAGATTTTCTTTCTATATGAATCCCATAAACAAAAACAGTGTGCTAGGGAATGTTTTCATACCATAAATTTCTAATGTAAAATGTGCAAGGAGCACCTGAAACCCCAGTGACTGATCAAAGTCTCATGTTATAATACAGATGCTGGAGGAAACAACTAATGACAGCAAAGGATACCAGACGGGTGGACATACTGTGTTTTCGTGTCTCTCTATGCCAAAAGCTTCTCAGAGGAACAGAGAAGTATCAAAAGCCGCAAGAGATTGTGGATATGGCAGCAGAAAAGCTTGAAGCTGAAGTGGGGCCTTTAGCCGGTCCCGTAAAGATGGCACGGGGTATTGTCAACAGGCTCTCTTCTGGCCCAGAGGTTCAGAAACTTTGTGCTTTTGCAGTGGAGTCACTAGACTCGTTGATTTCTTATAGTGTTTTGCATCCAGCACCCAAACCTAAGATCAAAGGTAGCGATTGACTCAAATCCTGGATTTTGGTGATTTTAAACATGTGCATTGGTGGGGACATTTGATAACCTTCCATTGTTTGTATTTTTTTGGTAACTGATAACCTTCCATTGGTTGATGTGTTTTATTTCAACATTTGCAGGGTCCTGTTTCATGTCTCCAAGCCTCATCAGATTTGAAGATGTCTGCCCAACATCTCTTATTGTGGTCTTAGGTTCTGAAGATGCATCCTCAGGAGAGCTTGTGGGGTACACCTTGTGGCACTGTAAGGCTGATGTTCTGGACTATTCAGCTGAACCGACCTGTACATTGTTTACACCAAACACAAGGTTTTCAGTGTTAAATCTTGCTCCAGCTACGGAGTATCTGTTTAAGGTTGTCTCATTCAGCAGCACAAGACAATTGGGTATGTTGGAAGTTAAAATTACTACTAGCAGTCCTGGGAATGCCTCTAAGAGCTTGGTAGAAGGAAGCCAAAGCCCAGCAACCAACAGTAGTAGCCTGTCTAATCCTTCTTCAGAGGGAGATGAATCTAACAATGTTAATATGTATGGGAACCAGCATGATAATCCCTCAGGCAGTTACTTGTGTTATTGCAAGAAATCTGAGAAAAGTGATTCAATAAAGCCATCTGATGATGCCAGCAATGGTGTAAGTGGCTCTCATAACACAGGCACTGGCTCAGAGCAAGAAGAAATGCTAGGAGATTCAACTTCTGTATTGGATGAGGAATGCATATTGGTGGACATGGGGCTTGTACCAAATTTGACAATCCAAACAGAGTCTCAGAGAAATTCCATGAACTCAACTGCTGGTAACCAAGTGTCTGATGTCCTGGAACCTGATAACAAGAGCTCTCCTCTGGGTCAATTGGTTGAGGAGATGAGCACGGATAATGGGGCAAATGTCCATGTAAAGCAGGAAAAAATGGTGATATCTGAGCTTGGTTCTGAGGCTGTCACACTGTACAAGCTAGAGATTGCCAATGATGGCGCAGGAAGGAGCGGGAGACCAAAACCCATCACTGAAGAACTTGATAAGGGGTGTGGGAATGGGGAAGAAGAGCCACAAGTGGGAAGCTCATCAAAGAAGATGAGCGGAGCAAGGTGGGATGGGGTTTGTGCTAGAGATGGATCTTTGGAGAGGGAGTATGAGTATTGTGTGAAGGTGATCAGATTATTGGAGTGTGAAGGACACATTGACAAGAACTTCAGGGTGAAGTTCCTGACTTGGTACAGCTTGCGAGCGACACCGCAGGAGAGGAAAATTGTGAAGGTGTTTGTCAATACCCTGATTAATGATCCGGTCGGTCTTGCGGTGCAACTGGTTGACTGTTTCTCTGAATGTATAATTAGCAAGAGACCGCTGGCCATGCCAACTGGCTTCTGCATGAAGCTTTGGCATTGACGGATTTGCACTGGGTGAGGGGGGAGGTAGATCAAAGGATTTTGCTAACAAGCCCAACCCAATAGGGGCTTGTGTGCGCAATTTTTTGGACCCCAATTTAACATTCTTCATTAGACAATCCTATTTATATAGATCAGCATTGTCAATTTGATTTTAGGTGGGAGGACAATAGAGCTCATATCCATCTATGGAACAATTATTGTCTAATTCATGAAAGCATTCTATTTTAAAGAAAATTTTCGTAAGCCCTTTGGGAATGTTTTGTACTTTTGAAGCATGTGGAATGATCTTGAAAGACTAGCAACAATATAGGCAAAAACCAGGGCTTATCGCCTGCTATCTGAACAGGTTACAGCAAAGATTTCTTTCTGCTTTAATCAGTGAATTCTAGGGCAATGGGCCATGTCCAGTCACTGTGACTAGTAATGTTGGAGCTTGGTCTGAACTTTTGGTGCACCAAATTACGCTGTAATTCTTCTACTTGCTTGATGGATCAGGTATCCAGATTTTTCTCTTTAAAGGTTGACATTCTTTTTTATTTTTTGTTTTGCTTTGTTAATAATCTTTCACTCGGGATTTCCTTTGAGTTTTTCTTTATCCTTACGTTTTGTTACTTTGTTTGGATTGAACTATAAAGTAGTTACTGTTTTATGTATTACATCTCATAAATCCATCTTCCAGCTAAACTTTTATCCTGATTTATTAGATAAATGTTACAGTACTCGGTAAATGTCAAAGATTGTTGCATCTTGCTTAATATTACCATGTATGTAGGGGGGGTCTCACGCAGGTGAGAGGGATTCTCAGTTTCATCTATTTTTGCTTGTCTGAAGGCTTCACTTGAATCATTTGTTGACATACATGCCCATTAGTCTTAAAAGCTTGAGCTCCTTCTACCGGCTTCACGTTGTTGACATAACAATACCCTGCTTTCCTTTAGTACTGATTAGAGCCAACGATTTTTCGCAAAGCTGTCCAGAATGCTTTGCTGAATGAACCCACCTATTTTGAGTGAAGAAGAGGGATCAAATGGCCAATCTAAACCTTTCATCTTATGGATCTTTTTTTTTTTTGTTGGTAAAATGGATTATTTTGTGAAATGGGTGGTGCTTTACTCCATAAAATGTCCTATAGCATATTGCAACTGAAACCTCATAGGATGAGAAAAATAGCATTGAGGCCCTTACAAATATTTCACAAATATGTCTTTCCACTGCACAATATTCCTTAATGATCTTTAAGACGATAAAATTATCATTGTTTAAACCCCTTTGGTTATTAGAACATGATTCTTAGAAAGTTTAATGAATTGATTGGATTTCTAAAATATTTTTCAAAATAAACTTATCTACATAATAAATTAATTTTGAAATCATTTGACAAACTTTTTATAAAAATCACTGATACCAAATTTTTCTGTCCAATCAAATCAAGTATGTCATAAACTGAATATGTCTCCCACTTAAGGGTAGTGGATTCCTTGTTAAAAATTTGCACTCTCTTAAATATTATATAGACTATCCAAACTACCCATTATATAGCCTTCAATTAGACATTATTGATTGGTAGCTCAAAATTACGAATATAACAATGTAAAAAAATACAAATTCCTTAGGTCTAAGGACGAGTCTATAAATATGAACCACACTTATGACAATAAAGTTTTACTAAGTGTGTTCATTATGGATCCGTTTAATGCATTCATATATGCACCCCCATGCAAACTTAGAGTCTAACTCTAGTGATTGAGATTACATTACTCTATCATGTGGCAACGTTACATGTAGTAGTGATAAGTACTGAAAATTGCATTATTATCCTAATTTCAACAAGCATTATTGCATATCTTTTAAGTGTATTTTTACATTTTTATGTAAGTTTTAGATTTTCTCTTATAGGAACTCAATAAAAACTCAATTAGAAATTAAAGCTCATTAGCAAAAAGCTTACCCATGTAGATACAGTAAAAAAATGAGAGAAATCAACAGTAACCAATCTAATCAAGTGATGATGAAGCACTTAAGAGAATTCAAATGTTCAGATTAAAAAAAAAAGATAATTGGAGATTGAGACAGCTCAAACATGGGTCAATCAAATAAAAAATGTGTGGGTCAGTCTTGGGAGAATATCTTCATTCTAAGTCAAAACTGGAAAAAAAATGTTGTAAATGAAGTTTTAAGTCATGTACTGTATTTTGGCCATAACTTTCTACTCGCACCTTGGATTGATACAAGGCTGGTTGCGTTGGAAAGAAGATTCAATTCTCTTCAAATTTGTATTTTACGATATTTTTCAAACAAATTTTACGATATTTTTTAAACAAATTTGAACAATTTTAAGGTAAAAAATAAAGGCAAGGTTGAAAATTTTTGAAAAGACGAGAATGCTGACAATTTAGATATTTTTTGTCATCTTTCACTTTTTCTCTATAAAAGGGGTGTGCCTATGCATGAATTTATCATTTCTTCTCATCTCTTCTCTTATATTTTTTTAGGTTTTTAGTATTTTTCTTTCATGGTTTGTATTAAGATAATGCTTGGCTAAAGACCCGATTAAGTTTAGAGGTGAAATTTGATACTTTATAATGTAATTTTGAGTTAACAAGTAAATTTTAATGCAATTTATGTTTTAGTTGAATGCTTTAAGTCTATTTTTTTTTTTAATATTACAAGTCTTCATTTTCTTGATTTAATGTGATTTTCAAATACATTAAATGCTTAGAAAATCCCTATGGCTTGTAAGCAAGTACATAGCCATTTTTCATTCAACTATGCAACTATCTTCTTATGTAAATCTTTTTTATCTTTTTGAGTTTAACATTATGATCTTTTGGTTAGATAGAATCATCATTTGATTTTACCTAAGTTGATCCAAAATACATCATAAAGTATTGAACAGACCCTTGAAACCTTAGTTCTTTTTATTGTTTCTTTTATAACATTTAATTTTTGCTCCATACTACGATGTGAAAAACCATTGATTTCTTTCATTTTTTTTATCTTATCTGTGATCTTCGTTTTTGTTTCACAAGTCACTCCCTGTGGATTTGACCTTGTAATGTACTACAATACTTGTATACTTGCAAGTAAACTACTCTAGATTTTTTGTTAATTAAATTAGATCATTAGTCTAAGCGTAACAAGTTTTTGGCACCATTGTTCGGGATTGTAATGTGTGATGAGAACACTTGTTACAAAATACTTTTTGTTTTTTTATTGTGTTCTTTGTTTTCTGTTTTACAGGAATCAATACTTAAATATGGCTAAAGGATGAAAAAATATGATGGATCTAATCTGCTTTGTTCAATTTTGTTGTGTCATTAGAAATAAATATTTTTTCTTCTTTAATTTTTAAGATCTGTAGTGTATAAGTTCGTGGGTTTCAAGTATAATCTTGTTTCAAGAAAATCTCTAATTTTATCCTCTCATCTGAGGCTTGAGAGTACGCACACCTACCTAAAGAAGCCACATAAAACTTGAGCTTTGATTTGTAAACACTTGAATTAATATTCTTAGATCTTTTAATTTTAATTTTCTAATTTTTAGAAATTGAGAATATCAATATTGAGCATTTAACAAGTTGAAAGAAGGTCCTTAGCCGCTGATTGATCAAACACTGCTTAAAGCTTCGTGATAATTTGTTTCCTTTCTTTTAAGTCTTGATAAATTATTCAGGTAACTTTGTTCCAATTCCTTGTTATTTTGCTTTGTAGATGTGTTGAGTTATGATTGCATTAACTTATAATCTAGTGGGAAGCTCGGCATATACATTTCGGTTGATATATGTCCAGTCTGTAGCCCATTAAGCTAGATTGTTTGAATAGAAGACTTTTAAGTTGTGCATACATTGTGATTGATAATCCCAGATTTTCCTATATTTTAGGTGTTATATATTTTTAGGATTTAGTTTTTTTTTTTTAATTTTTAATTTTTAATTTTTTTATGAGCACATGGCAACGTGATCAAGCAGGCCGCTTGAGGAAAATAGACTTTGTTGTTAGAGATTTATCTAACTTGTTTAAAGATTTTGAATATATTTATTTATCTGACACTATATCTGACGATGGAAGTATGGGGAAAATGAAATTCTAAATGACCCTCCAATGAGAAACTTGCATGAATATTTGCCACTAACAAGAACAAAATCTCTATCTTGTTTGGTTTTTCCTACCAATGTTGACATATTTGACTTAAAGAATTACTTCCCAAGTTCCATGGCTTAGACTCATAAAGCCCCTACCTCCAATTAAAAGAATTTGAAGAAGTTTGTGTAACCTTGTATAACAAAAATGTTAATAGTGATGTGGTTAGATTAAAATTGTTTCCTTTATCTTTGAAGGAAAAGGCTAAGAATTGACTACATTTTTCAGAACCAAGATCTATTGGTATATGACAAGAAATGTAAAGAGAGTTCTTAAAAAAAAATTTCCTGACCCATAGGACTAATACTTTTAGAAGGAATATTATAAATTTTTCACAAAAAGAAAATGAGATTTTTTCCAATATTAGAAACGTTTTAAAGACTTATTATTAACTTGCTCCCATAATAGCTATAAACCTCGGAGCACAATCAGTGTCTTTTATGCAGGTTTAACTTCTCAAATGTGTCAATTCATAAAGATGATGTGTAATTGTGAGTTTTTAAATAAAGACCCTAAAGATGCTTAAGATTATTTTGATCAATTAGCTGAAAATGCTCAATCTTGGGACAACACATATCGATTTAAGAGATCAGATAGGACCAAGTCTAATGACATGACTAAACAAGGTTTGTACCACCTTAGAGAAGATGATTATATAAATGACAAGATAACCAATCTAACTAGAAAAGTAGAAGCCATGAAACTTAGGAAAGTAAATTCAATAAAGACTAATGAAAAAGTAGAAGACATTTATGGAATTTGTGAGATTACTGGACACAAAATTCAGGATTGTCCAATAATCCTTGCTTTTTAAGATGTGTTACATGAACAAGAAAATGCCATGAATGCATATAAATTTTTTTTTCCTCTTTATTAAAAAACATATAATGCCAATTGGAGGAATCACCTAAACTTTAGTTAGAGAAATGAGTCTAATGCAAATAACTCTTCTTAAGGGCCATCTACTTCTACTTCTTATGAGCCTCCACATAAGAGGTTTCTTGAGAAATGTTGCAAGCATTTGTGTAAGGTCAAACTAATATAAATAATCAGATGATGCTAGCTATCAATGAGATGAAGAATTCTATCAATCAGTTGACCTCTGCATTGAGCCTTCAAGAAAAGGGCAAGCTCCCTGTTCAACCTCAACCAATTCCCAAAGGTCAATTACAGGTAAGCAATTCTTCTGATCCACTAGTTGAACATGCCACGTCTATCACCACTCTACGAAGTGGAAAAATGATTAACAAAGATACTCTAATGAATGTTAATAAATTTGAAGAATCTCTAAAATCAATAAGTGATGATGAGTTTGACAAGTCCAATTCTGATATGGCATTACAAAGTCCGATACTTGCTTCTTTTCCTCAAAGATTACAATCTCCGTAGAAGTTGGTGCATAATGCATATATCCTTGAAATCTTCAAGCAAGTAAAGATCAATAACCCCTTGTTGGATGTCATCAAATAAATTTCATCATATGTCAAGTTTCTAAAAGACCTATGTACAGTCAAACATAAGCTAAATATACAAAAAAAAAAAAAAATTTCTTGATAGACCAAGTGAGTGCAATCATTCAACACAACACCCTTCTAAAATACAAAGATCTAGGGTGCCCAACAGTATCTTGTATTATTGGAAACTTTCAGATAGAAAAATATTTTCTTGACCTTGGAGTTAGTGTTAACTAACTTTACTCAGTATATTAACAGTTGGGTCTTGGTGAACCTAAACCCGACACAATAACTCTCAAACTTGTTGATCGTTCAGTAAAAATACCGATGGGGGTAGTTGGGGATGTGTTGGTCCAAGTAGATAAATTTTACTTTTCTATTGATTTTATTGTCTTGGATACAACTTGTGTTGAATGTATGCACCCAAATTCTAATTATTTTATGTCACCCATTCCTTGCAACATCTAATGCTTTGATTAATTGTAGGAATTGTGTTATGAAACTCTTCTTTGAAAATATGACTTTGGAATTAAATATTTTTAACATCTGCAAACAACATGGGGATGATGATGATGTGCATGAGGTTAATCTGAATGAAACACTTATCTAGGACCAGTCTCTTCCATCACTTTTCTCGGATCCTCTTGAGGCCTGTTTAGTTCACTTTATCAATTTTGATGAGGATTTTGTAATTAGTTTTATAAATTCTTTGTTAGAATCTACCCCATTGTTGGATATTGACAAGTGGATGACATGTTTTGAGGAGTTGTCAGCCCGTGATATCATGCCCCTCCTGTTAAGTGTCCAAACACCAAAGTTTGAGTTGAAACATTTGCCAACCGAACTCAAATATGCATTTCTGGGTCAGGTAGAGACATTTCCAATGGTCATTTCTTTATAATTAGATCAAGATCAAGAAAAAAAATTAATTGATGTTCTTAGGGAACATTAAGGTGCAATAGTTGATATAAAGGGAATCAGTCCTTTAATTTGCACCCACAAGATTTATTTAAAAGGTAATGCTAAACTCTCTAGAGAGATGTAGTGTAGGCTGAATCATAACATGAAAGATGTTAAAGCAGAGGTCTTAAATTTTTTGGATGTATAGATTATATACCCTATTTTTTATAGTAACTAGGTAAGTTATATTCAGGTGATACCTAAGAAATCTAGTGTAACTGTAGTTAAAAATGCAAATGATGAATTGATTCCAACTAGAGTCACAATTGGTTGACGTGTGTGCATTGACTACAGGAAATTGAACTTAGTGATTAGGAATGACTATTTCCCTTTGCCATTCATGGACCTAGAAAGGGTAGTTGACCACAAATTTTATTGTTTCCTAGATGGTTATTTTGAAGATAACCAAATAGAGATCACACCTGAAGACTAAGAATAAACCACTTTTACATGTCTATTTGACACCTTTGCTCATCGAAGGATGCCATTGGGATTATGTTACACACCTGTCACGTTCCAAAGATGCATGTTGAGAACATTTAGTGATATGGTAAAAGATTTCTTTAAGGTGTTTATGAATGATTTCTCAATTTTTGGTAATTCATATGATGATTGTTTGAAAAATTTGAAAAAAAATGTTAAATAGATGTGATGAAAAAAACCTAATTTTGAATTGGGAGAAATGTCATTTCATGGTCTTTAGAGGAATTATACTTGATCACATTGTCTCCTCCCAAGGAATCGAAATGGACAAAGCCAAAATTGAATTGATAGCCGATTTGCCCACCCCAAAGACTTTCAAAGACATTAGATCTTTTCTAGGTCATGTAGGATTTTATAGAAGGTTCATTAAGGACTTTAATACAATATCTAGACCAATATGCAACCTTCTTTCAAAGGATAACTCCTTTGAGTGGACAAAGTCATGTCTGGAAGCTTTTACAAAGCTAAAATGCATGCTAACTTATGCTCCAATTATGCAACAATTTGATTAGAGTTTACCCTTTGAAATCATGTGTGATGCTAATGATTATGCTATTAGGGCTGTGTTAGGGAAACACAAGGAAAATAAGCCTTGTGTAATTTTGATATATGGGGTCTTGTTAGGCATAAATATTTGTTTGGTTATTAATATTTTGTCACATTTGTAAATGATTGTTCTCGTATGACATGACTATTTTTATTAAAGAATTGTTTTGAAATGTTCTCCATTATTAAATTGTTTTATAAAGAAGTTTAAATTCAATATGGATATTGTATTCTTACTCTTCATTCTAATAATGCTCGGGAATATATCCAAAAGGATCTACAATATTTTTGTAACTCACATGGGATTATACACCAAACATCTTGTGGTCATACACCACAACAAAATGACATTATAGAATGCAAGAATATATACTTACTCAACATTGTCGAAACCTTATTATTTCTTATGTAGATGCCTCAAGCCTTTTAGGGGATGCCATACTGACTTCTTGTTATTGTAAACCACATGCCATCGTTTGTCGTGAGTAATAAATCTCCACATTCTATTTTGTTTCCTAACACCATTATTTAGTCTTCCTCCTTAAGTCTTTGGTTGTACTTAATTTGTTCATGTTCTGGATTCTAGTCGAGATAAATTATCTCTTAGGACATATAAATGTGTGTTTCTTGGTTATTCTAGAATTCAAAAGGGATACAAGTGTTATGATCCTTCTTCACATTGTGTATTTGTTAGTGTTGATGTTACTTTCTTTGATAGTACGTCATTCTTTTCTTTTGAGAAGAAGGTACTTGATGTTGATATTTTCTCTGGTCATGTCAAAGATTCTTCTCCTTATGTTGATACACAAGAATCCATTCCTCTTACAAAACTTACAGATATTGATGTTGTTCAATCAGAAGCACCACCATCTTTTAAAGTTCCTTTGAAAGTTTATAAAAAAAGATCACAAGCTCCTCCTAACAATGATTCATCTCCTCGACTTGAGGCTTCATCTAATTCTCTTGATTTTCCCACTACCTTATGCAAAGGTAAATGTTCTTGTACTCCCTATTTTATCTCAAATGTTATCATTTGCTTTATCTCTTTGAGTGATAAGAGGCCATGGATGCTCTTCACTAAAATGATACTTGGGAGCTCACTACACTTCCTCTAGGCAAACAATTAGTCGGATGTCGATGGGTGTAAATGATTAAATATCACCTAGATGGAACTATTGAAAGTTGGTTGCCAAAGGGTACACGTAAACATCTAGTATTGACTATTTTGAGATCTTCTCACTAGTTGCATGACTTATGATCACTATTGCAGTATCAATTTTAGTTAGAAGTAAAAAATGCATTTCTTAATGGTGATCTACAAGAGGAGGTGTACATGAACCAACCTCCTGGATATGTTGCTCTGGGGGAGAGTGACAAAGTATATAGATTGCAAAAAATCTTCTATGGACTAAAATAGTCCCCTCACGCTTCGTTTGACAAGTTTAATCATGCCGTGTTGCAGTATGGGTTCAAAAGGACCTCATCGGATCATTCTTTATTTGTTCCTAGACAATAAACTGATGTTATCTACCTTGTGGTATACATAGATGACATCATTATCATTGGGAGTGATCAAGATGGTATTGTTGATTATAAGTGGTATCTCAACAAGACTTTCTAAACTAAAGATCTTGGCTAACTTCATTATTTTCTAAGAACATAAGTAGTTAGATCTAAATAGACTCTACTGTCTCAACGAAAATATGTGATGGAATTGTTAGAAGAGTTCGGTATGCTTGGATGTAAGCCAATTGACTATCATATGGATCCTAACATCGTTGTTGGAACTAATGAGGGAGACTTATTTACAGATTTAGGTCATTATAGAAGAATGATTGAGAAATTGATTTATCTAATAGTGACACACACACACACACACACACACACACACACACACACACACACACACATATATATATATATATATATATATATTCTGTTGGGGTAATTAGTCAATATATGCACACTTCACATCAATCATATTGGGATGTTGTTTGTAAGATTTTGAGATACTTGAAAAGTAGTTTAGGGAAAGACATTTTATAACTCAGATAAAGTGGATGTTATTGGTTATTCAAATGCAGATTGGGCTGGCAGATCTATATTAGGATATTGTATCTTTGTTGTTGGTATTTTAGTTACGTGAAAAAGTAAAAGTAGAATGTAATACTCAAGTCTAGTGCAGAAGCCAAGTTTATGGCTATGATACACACTCATATGAATTAGTGCGATAAAGGTCTTGAAATTCTGAGTGCATAATCCTAGAGGGGGTGAATAGGATATAATTAAAATTTTAATTATTTTACTCATTTTTATTTTGATTAAGTTCATTAGAATTGTTCAATTTTAATTCAACTTAATTAATGTGTTTGGTGCTCAAGTGCTAATGATTGCAAGTAAGAAAATGTAACTGACAATTACACACCACAACACAAGAAGCTGTAGTGGTTCGGCCACACCGAAACTTACATCCACTTTTAATTACTCAATTTATTAATCAATCACAATGATTACAAATGGCTGAGCAAACCTAATTTAATGTGTTTGGTGTCTCCAACAAGCACGACCTTGGTTGTCTCCGAGCCAAGGATTTATAATTCGTCACATGACGTCTTCTACCATTGATTCAAATGAAAGGTCTAAATACCAAGTGGTTCTCAATAACCGAATATGGTATGCTTGGTCTAATAATGGGATTGATATCCTAATATATGGCATGTCTCTCAATAGCCAAATATCAAATATAGTTACAAAGGGAAACTAAGTCCTGATGTAAAAAGTGACTCTCAATAGCTAAATAGACCAATATGATAGTTTCTACTTCTGCAAAATAGAGTGTATGAGTGCCTTTAGAGAAGACAATTAAATAAGTAGTTACACAACCAAATAAATTTCTATATAAGCAAAGATAAGTGAAGCTTAAATGGGGCAAAGTGGTCTAAATATCCAATATAACAACAAAACAAATTATTATATAAATAAACTCAATGTGAAGCAAAAGTTTTACCTCAACCCTAAGGTTGAGAGTTTGAATGTGAAGAAGTGAAGAAACACCATCCTCGATCTTCATTTTCTCTTCTCTTGCAAATGAGAACTCCTTTGTGGTCACAAGAGAGAGAACTGACTTTCTTCTTTTTCTTTGGAAGCTTGGAAGCTTGAATGAAAGTATAGAACTTGTAGGGCTCTTTTTCTTGCTTAAAAATTCCTTTTACAAATGCTCTTAAACCCTTAGGTTTAAAAGAGAAAATTTTCTCTTTTATAGTGGTCATGGCTCACCACAACCATATAATGAGAATCATCCAAAACGGGCAACGGATCCAGAACACGCATTCAAAATTTGAATTATTCTACCTAGTTTGAGCACTCCAACATATTTGGAGGGCTCCACTGGAAGCAGTTTCTCTCAAACCAAAAATCTAGAGAAATATTTGAGCACTCTACTTTGAGTTTGGAGTGCTCTAACTCCTCTTTGGAGCACTTTAAACTGAACAGGTGATTTGCCAGTTTGGTTTGGAGTGTTCTAAGCCAATTTGGAGTGCCCCGCCACCTTTGGAGTGCTCCACTTTTCCTGTTTCGTGCAGAAAGGCTCTAAGACCATTTCTAACTAAGGAAAGATGAACATGGGGGCCTTGAGGGTCTTTTTAAGTGTTACTTACCTTTGCGAATGCAGAATGACACAAATGATGTGAACATGATGCTTTAGTCATCGCATGATCTTAGCTTACTTCTTTGGAGTTTTTTTAGTCTTCAAGAGTGATCTTCACATATTGTGGATACAAGAAACTCCTAAAGTCTAGTTTGAACATGTCACAGTCTAGTTTATCAATTCATGTATTTTTCTACTCATGAAATTTACAACATATGCATTTACAAGTCTCTTTTACAAAAGATGGGTATTGTGATTCCTTCTCCCCTACCATGTATTATGATAATTAGTTAGACATTTTTATTACTAGTAATCTAGTATTTCATGAAAGTACCAATCACATTGAAGTGGATTACTAATTTATTTGAGATATGGTGGTGAGTAAATAAGTTGTAACCTCATATATTAAGTCAAAAGATTAATTAGATGATTTGATTACTAAAGTTCTTAGGAGATCTCAACTAATATAAACAAGTTGGGCATGATTGTATACTTCAACTTGAGGGGGAATATTAACGACAGTGTATATTAGTGATATATAGGTGCATGGGCATTTTTTTTTCTTTGATAGGTAAATGTGAATAGTTAATTTATTAGTAAGTGAAGATAGGTTTTGAACCCAGGTCTGTGGTACAACATTCATAGGCTTTACAATAATGTATATAGGGGAGGGTGTCATTTTCTAAAGAACTACTCATTTCTCCCTCTCTTGTCTATTTCGATATTTCTTAATCTCAATGTCACCTCTTTTCTGTCATCTGTATTCCTTTTTTTCTTATTTATTTTTGCACATTAACATGATCTAAGATCTTTTGCTCTAAAGCATCATAGTTCTACTATAAGGAATAGGGGTGTTAACGAGTCGAGCTGAGCTTTGCCCAGATCAGCTCGGGCTCGTCACATTAAGGCCAGACTCAGGCTTAGGGTCGGCTTGGGCTCCTGAAGGTAAGCTTAGGCTTGGCTCAACTCGGTTCACTAGAAGAACAAAAAAAAAAAACTGTCCAACATCCTAGTGATCCATTAGCCGGGCTAGGATTAGTACGGAAATTTGCTTTTCTTGATTTATTAGGATGACATCAGGGGGCTGAGTATCAATACCTAAAAGTGACTTTCACTTTTTGGGGGGTGTTTATTACTTTTCAGCACTAATGTGTCAACCCCCTAATGCCATCCTAATACATCAGGAAAAGTAGATTTCTGTATATAATTTTTTCTGCCATTAGTCTAATGTGTTTTATTTAAACATTATATTGTTACTAAATATAATTTTATTAAAAAATTATTAATTAAACCAAACTTTTAATGAACCGAGCTTTTAGCGATTTGAGTTTAGTGAAACTCGACTCAGGCTCACTTAATAAACGAGCTTAAATCAAAGCTTAGACTTGGCTCATTGAGCTTGAAACAAGGCTCAGGCTCGGCTCTTAACAAGCCAAACTCTGAGCTGAGCCGAGTTAGCTTGGCTCTTTGACAGCCCTAATAAAGAATATCCTTGGAGAAATGCATTGGTTGGTCGTTAATATAAATCTTTCTTAGTATATAACTATTTCCCCACGAGTACATACCCCTCTAAAATGTCATATATTTTCTGCAAAATGCCATTCAATCCAGACCATCCAATCAATATGCCACCTTCAGCGTTACCATAAGGATGTTCTGTCCATGATGGTGTCCAGGACACCAGGGGACGTCATATGGAATAAAATGGGCTTTTTCCTGGACACCATCCTAGACAAAATCCTGGACAGAACATCCTTTCCGCTCCTATGTAAGCCCATTGAAGAAGTGATCATTTAATTTCAAGGGTTGGGATCATGGGATGACCAAGAAGATATTAAAATCATTTCATGCAGAAACTAATGACCAAAACGATTCCAATACCGGATATCTTCAAAGAAAACCATGGGCTCTTCACATGTGACATAGACTCGATAAAGATCTAAAAGAACCATTGTTTAATAAACAGCTAAGATCAACCCAAAAACAAAGTGGCTTTATGAAAGTCTAGCACACCAACTTATTCGTACAAAAGAGGGAATAAAAAGAAAGGGGGGTTTTTAAAGAACCATAGAAAGAAGAAACCAAAGGCTCAAGTGTTGGTGGCGGGTTTTTGAATGACAAAGGACATGCACTGAGCCTGAATTTTGTTGTCAAAGGCCAGACAGCGGATATAAGCGTTTGGGTACGTCTTCTTGCACTCATGGATCTCATGGAGGACTTGAGAAGGGTCGCTGCAACCAAACATGGGCAACTTCCAGAGTGTCCAATACCTCCCATCGTAGTACCCCGGAATCCGGCTGTTGGTCCTATACACATGTCCCACCTTCAACAAAAATAACCCAAATTATCATCAAATTAAAAAAAAAAAAAAAAAAAAAATCCACAACAAAACAACTAAAAGAAGAAAAAAAAAAAAGAGAAAGATGGGCATTCTGGTATAGTTTTCCAGGTTCTTGAGGGGGTGAGTCTTACACTCTTGAAGAGTTTGATGATCTTATTACTTTTTTTCAGCAACCCCCATCAAGATTAAAGGTCACTTTTTTTGGGTGTAAATCATGGAGTACTAGAGCTTCAACTGGCCAAATTACTAGAGTTGTTTAGATGATAGAGACGTTTCGTATAAACACCTATACTAGGATTCTCTTACTACTGCATGTCTTCTTCTTTCTAATTAGCGGAAATTAGAAGCTTTTGTATATTTACCTCATCGAATTCAAGGCAAGGGATCCATCCCTTAGAGAGCATGTAATCAATCTCCTTAGCGATCGAATCATCGGTGAGAGGTGGTAGGTAAGAAAGCGTCTCAAACTTCTTGTTGTCGAACGGATTCCATGTCTATTTATTCATAAACAAACAATAAGAGGAAAATGAAAAGGCGATGAGCGGTAAATCACTGACTTGAATTCAGTTGGTTGTTTAATCACATTACCTTCATGCAGTGAGTTCTGGAACCATTAGAGACAGTTTTCCGGCTCCACCCAATTGAATAGTTTGCCGGAAACAGCTTGGGAGTGGTGGGTTTAAGGCCGGTGTAGCCAGATCCCGTGATCGGGGTTGAGAGAAATCCGGCAGACATTTTCTTCTAAGTAGATGTCTAAAGAATCTGAACTTGAATTTAGAGAGAGGACAGAGAAAGTAGCAGTGGTGGTAGTATTAATATTTTATTGGTAACTAGTGGAAATATAGTTGGAGAAAAGGACAAGGGAGACGGTATAGGTGATGTGAATTGTTGTGCAGTTTGTTGGGTGGTAATGGGTGTAGAGAAACGGTGGGTACTCGGTGTTGGAGGGTTTTCTGAGGGCTTTTGGCTTTGGTTTCATCACCATTTCATTGTTCCTTCTACTATAGGTCATACACTTGGCATACAACAGACAGAGAAGTGAGACCCACCAATCAATGGGTGTCACTAAGGGGATCTTTACTCATTGCAGACGTCAGTGTAACCGTCTAGAATAAATGTGAAGGTGATTCTGATAAATCATCTCTAAATCTTTGGCTTTCCCTTGAGAGTTTTTTTTTTTTAAAGAATTATATATTGCTTGAGTTTAAAGAATTGAAACTCATATATTACTGGATGTGGATATGGGGTGTCAACATCTTCACTTAAAAATAATAATCATAATAATAAGAAACAGTTTGGGATGATGTATGATCCCATTGGGCTGTGTTTTCCTGATTTGGGTTCCATGAGGTCTTAATGGTCCGGCAGTTAAAAAAAAATAAAAAACAAGTATTTCGATTTTCCCGAATTTTGTTACTGTAGAGATCCACTTGGACTGCCTAATTACAGCCCAAGTTTCTTCGAATCCATCACTCTCAACTTGTGAGCTGTATTTTTAAATCCAAAAAGTTGCAAGTGATTTAACTGATTCAATTATAACTTATTTTAACCTAGAAAAAACGGTGACGAGGGCTCATAGAATCCTTATCAATACTATTTTGGTATCAGCTGCTAGAAATATGTAGTAGTTTTGTCACAGTTCCACAAGGTTGCACAAGTATCAAATAATCAACAATATGATGCAATCCTTCTAATATTAGATTATTCTTCAAGTGTACTTAGATAGATAATTAACACAGTAAGTAATGTAAATAAATATGCCAGTGAATACCAATGTAATCTCAATCCATTCAAGATGCCAATTATCGATTTGTTGGTGTATAGATCGTGTAACACTATTTTTAAAGTGATATTCGCCAATCAATTTTAAGGTACGGAAGACTTGTTTGATGATCAACTCCAAGAACACCAACACCTCTAACAATACCTCATACAGATAAGTGGCATTTCAAGTGAACGGCTAAGAGCTCTCAGCAAAATGTCAAAAACACAGTTGTAAACCAAGTATAGTAAAAAAGAAGAAGATGATCTTGTTCTCCATATCTCGCACCTCCAACATTATTTTCTTAAAGAGAATAAGACACTCAATCCATGTCATCTTACCTTGTTGAGAAGCCCATTTAAAGAAATTAATTATTAGTAATTAAGACGGTTAGTCAATATACATTAGGATGTTTAATGAGTAAAGATTTTTAGTCGTTATGCATTATTATCATTTATACATATTCTATATATGAATCCAATTCCTTTAAAGAAAATAATTATTTATAAAATAAAATAAATATATGTGTGTGTACACACACCACTCCACGTTACAACCCGACCAGCCTCAGTTTATGTGTGTAATGCAAATGAACAATCCCAACCACCTCGTCTCTAGAACACCATTTCTCTTTTAGTTTCTCCCTTTACTGATAAGTTGGAGTTGAAAGTTTTCCATTTTCAACGTGAGATTAAACTTTCAAGAGAAAAATGCTTTTGAGTAGGTTTGGTTTGGGTTTAGGAGGGAACTTCTAAAAATTAAATCAATTGTTTTAATTTAAACTTCACTCCAATTATTATATAAAACACTTTGGGCTTAAGTCATTCGTGGGAGTGGTAAGACTAGAAAAGATAAAATTAGGAATGAATTCATTCGTGGGAGTTTAGGGGTAGCACCAATAGGAGATAAAATGAGGGAAAATCGATTGAGATGGTTTGGGCATGTGCAACGAAGGCTAATGACTACACCAATGAGGTGGAGTGAGACAATACAAGTTGAAGATGCTAGGACTAGACAACAACAACAAACAACCTTATCCCAACTATTTGGGGTCGGCTACACGAATCCTGTTCCTCCATTCCGCTCTATTTAGGGCCTTATCTGCTGTTAAATTACAAGCTGCCATGCCCCTCTTTACTACCTCCACCCAGGTCAATTTTGGCCTTCCTCTAGTCCTTCTAG
>JAOXJP010162483.1:0-12860 GCA_025762735.1 Platanus orientalis
GAGACAGCAACTATACAAGGCCTTGAATTTGGGGTCGTTATATTCAAGACTAGAACAAGAAGTGTTCAAGTCAAGATGGAATTAGGAAGGACAACGACAACACCAAGACATTTAAAAAGAATATCGTGAAATAAAAGGAAAGAAATACCCAATATCAATAAGATAGGGTTGCTTGCCTTAAATGTGGAAAGATGCATGCAGGTATTTGCCACCATGATTTTGGAGCTTGCTTTAAATGTGGAAAGATGGGACATCAAATTAAAGATCACCCTTTCATGAAGAATGACCAGATGGCTAAGCCTATTGATGGGAAGCCAGGGTCAAAGATATAGAGCGTGTCTCTGTAGTTACAAAGAAGGATGTGGAGGCGTCCAACACTACGGTGACAGTTATTATCCAATTATTTTTATGATGCTAAAGTACTCATTGATCCTAGATCCACACATTCTTTTGTATCTGATAGTTTTGTAACATACATTGATACTACACTGGAACCATTAGACTATGAACTAATTATATAAAATCTTCTCAGAAAATCCATGATTTAAGAACTGGTTTATAAATCCTGTGTAGTTAGGATTATGGAATTAGTGATGTTTGCAGACTTGGTTTTACTAGATCTACAGGATTTTAATGTGATCCTTGGCATGGATTGGCTAACTAGTCATCATGCCGATGTGGATTGTTATAGAAAGGAGGTGACTTTGCATATCCTCGATCAGTCTAAGGTTGTGTTCAAGGGTACACAAAGTTTCCCTAAGATTAATTTTTCCTTACAAATAGAAAGACTATTATAGAGAGGTGGGCTAGGATACTTAGCTTACATAATAGATAATCAAAAGGACAGAGTGAAGATTTGATACATATTTGTTGTTATAGATTTTGGCTGTGTTTCCAAAAAATCTTCCTAATTTATCTCCTGCCAAGGAGATTAAATTCTCCATTGAGTTAGTGGAAGGCACCAAGCCTATTTATATGGCACCATATCTTATGGTGCTGACTGGATTGAAAGATATTAAGGTATAATTACAAGATTTGATAGATAGAGGTTTTGTCTACCCTAATGTTTCACCATGGGGTGCACCTATTTTATTTGTGAAGAAGGAAGGAACCATGAGGCCGTGTATTAACTATAGGTAGTTGAACAAGGTGACAGTGAAGAACAAGTATGTGTTGCCTCGAATTGATGGTCTCTTTGACCAATTTCAATGTGCTAAGGTATTTTCCAAGATTTACCTTAAGGGTGATGATATACCCAAGACGGTCTTCCATACCAAATATGGACATTATGAGTTTCTAGTCATGTCTTTAGAATAACAAATGCACTTACAACATTTATACACTTGATAAATATGGTGTTTAGACTATATCTAGACTAGTTTATTATTGTATTCATTGATGATATTTTGGTATACTCAAAGATCCTATAGGGACATGAAGAACATTTAAGGATTACACTGCAAACTTTGAGGGATCATAAGTTATATGCAAAATTCAACAAGTGTGAATTCTGGTTAAACAAAATAGTTTTCTTAGAACATGTAATCTCAAAGGTTGAAATTTATGTAGATCCCAAGAAGATAGAGGATGTGGTTAATTGACCTATACCTACAAATGTGTATGAGATTCATAGCTTTTTGGGAATGGCAGACTACTACAGAAAATTTGTGATAAGATTTTCTACCATAGCTGGACCTTTGACCAAGCTTACGTAAAAGAATGTTAGGATCAATTGGAATGAGGAATGTGAACATAGTTTTCGAGAATTGAAGGATTGTTTGATTTTAGCACTAGTTCTTATATTACTATCTAGCAAAGGAGAAAAGTATGTGATTTACAATGATGCAGCTAGAAAAGGTTTGAGATGTGTATTAATGCAAGATGAAAAGGTTATTGCATACATGTTTAGACAGTCTAAACCATATAAGCAGAATTATCCAACTCGTGATTTGGAATTAGTTGTGATTGTTTTTGCACTAAAGATATGGAGACATTACTTGTATAGTGAAGCTTGTGAGATTTATACAAATCATAAGAATTTAAAGTATTTATTTTCATAGAAGAATTTGAATTTGAGGTAGAGAATATGACTTGAGTTTATTAAGGATTATGACTGCACTATCCTTTATCATCTTGGAAAAGTCAATCTAGTTGCAAATGCATTAAGTTGGAAATCTTATAACAATTTAACATGTATGGTAGCACACCTTAGAGTTCATTCCATAATAAATGATAAGATAAAGGTAGCTCAGGGTTTAGAACCATACATTCTAAAGATAATAGTGGTTGTCAAGAAAGTATAGAAATTTTCTTTTTAATTCAACAAGATGATTCTTTATGGTATGGTAAAAGGTTGGGTGTGCCTAATAACTCCATATTGAGAAAAGAAATCATGGAAGAAACACATGGTGAAACATATTAGCTCATCTAGGGAGTACAAAGATATACAAGGACCTAAAAGAGTACTATTGGTGGAACAACATGAAGAAGGAAATTATAATTTTTATATCCAAGTGTTTGACTTATCAACTAGTGAAATCCAAACATCAAAAGACAACAGGATTGTTACAACCTTTGAAGATTTTAGAATGGAAGTGGGAACATATATCTATAGACTTTGTTAGTAGAATACCAAAGACAAGGACAAGATTTAATTATATTTTGGTTTGTTGTGGACCGATTGACTAAGTCCACCCATTTCTTACATGTTCAGGTAAACTACTCATTTAATAAGTTGGTCAAGTTATGCATAGATGATGTAAATGTATGTATTGTAAATTTCATGAGTAGAAAAATGCATAGGTTGATAGACTAGGATTTGACATATTCAAGCTAGAGTTTAGGAGGTTATTATGTCCACTATACATGAAGAATATTTTTGAAGACCTAGAAAGCTCCAAAGAAGCAAGTTGGGATCATGTAAGGATCAGAGATCTGCATCCTTCCTCATCCACAAAGGTAAGAGAGGGTAAGTTTTACTTAGAAAGCCTCAGGACCCCCATAGACCACCTGTTATATGGTTAGATATGGCCTTAGAGGCAATGTGCACAAAACCAAGGATGGCAGAGCACTCCAAAGGTGGTGGAGTGCTCTAAACCAAACTGGTAGACAAACTATCCAGTTTGGAGTGCTCCAACATGGTGGAGCGCTCCAACCCAAAATAGAGCGCTCTATTAATTCTCTAGATTCTCTTCTTAAAAACACTGCTCCTAATGGAGCGCTCCAACCTTAGTGGAGCGCTTTAAATTGGGTGAAACATTTCAAATTTGAAATCTACATTTCGAATTTATTACCCGTTTTAGATGATTCTCATCCAAGGGTTGTGTTGAGCCACAACCTATGTAAAAGAGCATTTTTACTCTTCTAAACCTAAGGATTTAAGGATTTTTCAAAGGAAAAGATAATGGTCCTTAGGAAAGAACAAGAGCTCTACAAGCTCTACACACTCTCACTTAAGATTTCTAGCATCTAGAGAAGAAGAAGAGAGTTGGTTCTATCTCTTATGACCACGAAGGAGGTTTCTTTTACAAAAGAAGAGAGGAGGAAGGTCATGGACAATTGTTCCTTCACTTTCTAGCACTCAAACTCTCAACCTCGAGGTTAAGGTAAAGCTTTAGCTTCATATTTTGGAGTTTCCTTCCATAATAGATTATTTTATGGTTGGATTTACATATTAATTACTTGGACCACCACACTACTTGTGAATCCTTGGAGAACTCACCTCCATGTGATATTACCTTTCTTGTGATTCATTTATATTAGCCTTCAGAGAGGCTTTGGTTGTGTGATTACTTATGCATATTATCCATCTTTAAAGGCATTCACACACTCCCTTTGATTTAGTAAAGACCATACCATTTGGCATATTTGGCTATTAAGAGTCACTCTCTACATTGGGACTTTTCTTCCTTTGTTTAACCATATTGGCATATTTAGATATTGAGACCCACACTATATATTGGGACATTTATTCCCTTAGACCAAATTATCATACCCGGTTGATTGAGAACCATTTTGGTATTTATACTTTGTACCCTTATGTCAATGGTCGGAGATGATATGTGTCGATTTGTAAGTCCTTGGATCGGAGACAACCAAGGGCATGCTTTCCAGAGACACCAAACATGTAATTTAAGGTTTGTTCATCCCTTGTAATTGTTGTGATTGTTTAATAAAATTTAGTTGAAAGTGGACGTAGGCTCTCGTGTGGCCAAGCCATTATAGATTCTTGTGTTATGGTGTGTGAACTTTGTGTCATTGTCATTTACATTTTCATATTTACAATCATTAGCAATTGAGCACCAAACACCTTAAGTGAGTTAAATTAAAATTGAACATTAATTATTAACTCACCTAAATTAAATTGAGATAAAAAGAATTAAAAAATTAATTATATCCTATTCTCCCCCCCTCTAGAATTAACACACTTAGAATTTCATATGAGATAGTGAAAGTTCATGGTATTCCAGTTGGAATTGTTTCAAACAAAGATCCATGATTTACTTTTAGATTCTAGAAGAACTTGCAGCAAGCTATGGGAACGAAACTGAATTTTAATACGACTTTTCATTTGCAATCAGATGAATAGTTAAAAAGAACTATACAAACCTTAAAAGACATGTTGAAAGCATATGTAGTTGATCTGAAAACAAGTTGGGATGATCATCTACCATTGATTGAATTTTCTTACAATAACAATTACCAAGCAAGCATATAGATGTCCACATATGTTGGGAAGAAGTTAGGAAAAGAAAGTTACTAGGACCTCAATTGGTTCAAATAACAACTAATAAGATTAGAGTGATCTGTGAAATTTTGTTTACAACTCAAAGTAGGCAGAAGAGTTATGTGGACTAAAGAATATGAGAACTAGAGTTTCAAGTTAAGGAACATGTATTTTTGAAGGTATCACCATCCAATGGTGTAATGAGATTTGAAAAGAAAGGTAAGTTAAGTCCTAGATCATTAGACCATTCGAGATTTTGAAAAGGATGAGTGATATTGTTTATAAACTAGCATTGTCACTAGATTTGTCACATATCCACAATATGTTTCATGTATGCATGTTGAGGAAGTACACAAGAGACCCATCCCATGTGTTAGAGTACAAACCACTCCAAGTCAAGGAAGACTTATCATATGAAGAGCAATTGGTTCAAATCTTAGACATAAAAAATAAGTGCTACGTTCGAAACTGATTTCGTATGTAAATGTACTATGGAGAAACTATTCAGAAGAATAAACAACATGGGAAAGAGAGGATGAGATAAAGGAAAAGTATCCACACTTGTTTCATAGTCAAAGCATGTCAAATTTAGAGAACTGAATTTATTTTAAGAGGGAGAGTATAACACCCTGCACATGTTCGCACACACTTGTTAGGAATTAAATGTATATTTAATGACCTATGAACTTATGTAACTTTAGAGATAAACTTGTACAAACCTAAGAAGAATTAGTGAGCATGCTATACATTATTAGAAAGGTCTTGAAATCTAATTTCCTACAAAATAAATGGTGAGCAAATCTGACTTCATATGAGAAAGATAAGAATGTTTAGTATAATAAATGCAACAGATAAAAAATTAAAAACATATAGGCCGATCTGATCAATCAGGATGAGGCTCAATCCATCCAGCTATGATGGCCCAATTGATCGAGAGTAGGCTCGATTGATCAGCCCTTGGTAGTCCGATTGATCAGGGGTAGGCCAATAGATCGGCCTGCGCGGATCATTTTTTGAAACTTCAATTTTTCATGGTTTTTGTTTTTGGAAGTTGTCCAATTGCTCAAAGAGTCTTCTAGGGTCTATAAAAGCATAATAACTCAACCTAATTTGACAAAAAAACACAAAGAATAAAGGAGAATAAGAGAATCAAAGATAAAGTTAGGGTTTGAAGAAAAACTTGGGATCTTTTACAAGGAACTTGAAGCTTTATGATAGGATCTAATTTCGACCAAACAAGTATGTAATCATGAATATTTTCACTTTGATTTTGGTTTTTGTAAGAAATCATGAAGGTTATACATCATTCTTTATTTCATAGGTTCTTAGGATGCTTTGAAATTTGTTTTTGTAGTAAACAAGATAACTTTACATTGTTTTATCCCTTTAGGATCTTAAAATAATTGCTTTACCAAGGGATTTTTGTTATACCAGTACACATGAATGTTTGGAAGCTCTTAAACCCATGTTTTGGTAAGAGAAAATCTGTTTTGAAAGTAAACCTATGTGTTATACTTTATTTTTTAACTATTTAGGCTCTTAGATGATTTTGAATCCCATTTTGCAAAAAAAGACAATGAATATTTTATCTTGTTTTGAAAGAATATCATGTTTTTCAAATGAGTTTTCAAAAGATTTTGTTGAAATCTATTCTTTTAGACTGTTTAAAGGATTTTAATATGTTATCAGTAAACTTATGTGTTTAGGTGGGTAAGATCCTCTTATTTTATGTTTCTCTTTAAGAGATATGCATTGTTAGAATGATTATAATCTTATTTTAAAGATTTGATTTATTCTGCATTGATACCTATTAGTTTTATTATAGTATATAAATTTATTTTGTAATAGACTGAAGCCCGACCCAAAGTTCAGGCTGAGTTCACGCTCAAGAGTTCAAGTCTATGTATTGCATTTTGTGTTGGGTTCGAGGCTGACAGGCCTAGCCCATCCTAATTTGATTGGATTAGGATCGTATTACTGATAAGGTTTCTAAGTTATTTAGATAACCTCTAAACTATAACAAATCTCAATCATATAAATTTTAAAGAACTTTCTTACAATAATCACAAATTAGTCCATTCACCAAACAATCTCCTTCAACCCTAAGAATGAACTTTTATCATAGTCTACGTATAATTTATTTTTAGGGATTCTCCCATATCAATTGGACTTATCAAAAGAATTTAGAATATTCTTTCAAATAATGTATAAATATATTAAATAGAAAAACATTTAATAAAACTATTTTACCAAATTACCACTATTCAGATTTCATGATTCTAGTTGATATAAGAAAAACCCTCATGGATGATAATTTTTCCATCTCAACAAGATTTACATATGTTCCAAGGCTCTTGACACTTCTCACATGTTTAAATAAACTACTTCTAACACCTCACATCTACTTTTGGTAATTTCTAAATATATAATTATACACTTAATAGAAATTTAATGATTTGACATATGGATGCAATCCAGTCGACTAATTTTTTAGTGTCCTACGTTAATTAATCATGTGAACAAATAAGAAGAAAAGAATGTGTGAAATTTTGTGGATTTGAAATGTAAAGAGCCTTAGAATGACAAAACTGTTAATTAGGATCAATCTAGCATTTAGATTAATCCTAGCACTTTGGATTGATCCAACATTTGGAGCAATCCAAAATGGGTGGATCGATCCACGTAGACACAAAAAATGGTATATTATCTGATCGATCTTATCAACACCTAAATTTTGACTTGGGTCATCTAATGGAATGAAGAGCAACAAAGCAACATTTAGGCATGAAGACTTTAAGCACCTTGGTTTAGGGAGAGCAAATTGGACCCTAGAAAGTTAGGCATCTCTTGTGAAATCTTCCCTGGATATTTTGGTCTCAAAAAGCATCATCCATATTATACCATGTGCAGTGAATTAGCCTAAATACACCATTTCTAGTCAAACCCTAATTCCTCAAGAAACATCAGTAGGACTATGAGGATCCACATTCAAGACCACCAAATACATCTTCTTTAGTTTCTTTAGCCTCCATAAGTCTTCCGGTAGCGATGCATCAACAGGCAAAAAAAAAAAATACCATTTTGCCCTTTGCCATTCAAAAGCCAAAATTTGATACCTCCACACATTGTCTACAAATTCTTCAATCTCCATAAGTCTTCCCATAGCGAAGCATCACATGCGAAGAATTGTCATTTTTACCCCTTTTGGCAACATAAACAAAAAAATTACCATTGTACCATTTGGCTTTCAAGATTTACCCCTAGACCTTCAAATGACCCCTGAAGCTTCTCTCATCACTTGATTTGTGTAAGGTCAAGTCCTACACACTCCAATTTCCACCATCTTCAAGGAACTTATATCAGAGCAAAATTTTTTAAAAACTGGCAACAACCAATTTCTGAACCGTCGAAAACCCCATGTTGAAAAATGATGTTCAAAAAACTCTCAAAGATTCATTCAATCTCTGATTTGGGCAAGGCCAATACCCATCTCTCTATTTCAACTATATCTTCGAAAGATGTTTCACCAAACTTGGAGATCCAAAATCTCGAATCCTTTCAATATTTCAAATCTTCTTTAAGGGATTGAAAATTAGTTATGACAACATTTCACCTGTATAGAGCCAGAACATTCTCCCAACCTCCAAATCTTGATAAGTCAATGTCTATCTCTCTAGATTTGTGAGGCCTTCACAAAACCCCCTAATGGAAAAAAACATTCGAAGGATCAATCCACTCAGTTTTCCCCAATTACTGCAAAATGAGCTACAAAATTGGGCCAAGTGTCGTGTAGTCAACTGAACCCCAAGAATTCATTCAAACTCCGAAATTCAGTTTGTCAAAGGCCATCTCTCGGTAACTCTGAGACCTTCGAAATACCATCCCCCTCTACAGCCTCAACAACTTTTATAAGCTTATCCATCACTTTTTCCCAAGCTAGGGCAAGACTCAGTTTATCTTTATTTGGCACGCAAAATGCCCTTGAGAATTCTCCCGAGCTCAGAATCAAGCAAGGTCAGGCCCATTTTCTCAGTATTCACCTTGTCCTCAAAAAACTATTTCAAAAACCAGAGCAATGGAAGATGTCTGCTAGCCGAATATTATCATTCTCTAGTAAGCTACAGGAGCAATTTGTCACTTTGAACCTCCAAGCGACCTAGCTTTGAAAAATCCTCAGTAACTGCCTATGAATCCATTAATCAAGTTGTCAACTCCTGTAGACTCTAGACTCCCTAAGCTTTGATAAACCCCAAACCGCACTTGTCGTGGTAAACTAAGGCTCTTGTAATGAGAATATCAATCGGGATCTCTCTAATTGCCTAAAAAGGAGTGTTGAGCCCAGTTTTCGGCCTGAATATTGGAATTCAGAATGGTTAGAGCCTAAAGTTCACAAAAGTTAGGGATCACCTTTTGTATCAAAATCCTAGAAATCAATTTGATCATTTTCCCCCTACAATATTTTATGAGAGCATTTTGAGGCCAATAGACCCCTGATTTCACCCCCTACCCTTATTGTAATCTGGTTCTGACTGATCCACTGAGACCGGAACATCCGAGACTTCAAAATTGGACACTAAGTTTGCAAGTTTCTTAGCACAGGAGCTCAAAAAGCAAGGTAGCCAGGGAGGAATTTGATCTTTCATGAAATTAATGCATTAAGACATTAATGAGCTCATCCTCATGATTTTGGCTCACTATTGCCATTAAATGCATTCACACTTAAAGGCTTAATTCAATTGCCCTTGGATTATAATCTTCTCATGTGCACCCCCGTCACACACCCTTGGATCAAATACTTGAATTTCAGATTTCCAGGGAACCCTCATTTCACCCACTATTTGGCACATCCTATCCTAACCCTTAATATCCTAACCAACCAAATGACACCAAAAGGCATCTTAGTTCACCCTTTGTCTATGTCACCAATCCTTGTGAACTAAACCAAACAAATCCCTACCCTTGCTGAAACAAACACAAACCAATCCCCTCCCTTGATTTTTATCAACAAACCAAAATGAGCCATTTTGATGACATGGCCCTAAGCCCTTTTCCCATTAGTCCATGTCACAAATCCTTGTGAACTAAACCTAATCAATCCCCACCCTTGCTTAAACTAGCACAAACCAATCCTCCCCTTTGATTTTATTAGCCAACCAAATCAGTTTAGATTGATGACATGGTTCCCAAACTTGCTTCCCATTGGTCCATGTCACCAATCCATGAGAACTATACCAAACCAATCCCAACCCTTGATCTTTAAAGCCCATGCACACTAGTTGTTGGAAAAATTGGACAAGAGGGAAAGTAGAAGAAGAAGGAGAAAAGCCCTAATCCCTCAAGCCCAAGTAAGGTAAGCCCCAACCTTGTTTAGCTTAGGTTATAGGCCTCATTTAGATCTTTTTTAATACTTCTTTGATGTTTCAAATATGTCATATGATATGCTTTAAATTCGGGTTACACAGTGCAGACAAAACTATCTCCACTGCATGTTATTTTTTTACCTCTGGCTAGTCCAAAATTTTTTGTGATTTTTGTTTTGAGGTAAATTGGCTAAAATTTTAATGGTAGGCTCTTGGGATGGTAGCTTGCCTATGATAAAAAAAAATGGGGAATTTTATAGCAGGTTTGGTCCTCGAAACAGTCTCCCCTAAGCCTACCCTAAAAACCGATTATATGTTCCTTCTCTACCTACCTGTAGTGCATATTTTTTGTGATTTTTTTAGTTTTAGTTGTGCTATGATTTTTGGATGCAATACACTTAAGAAGGTCCCTTACCACCATAAAAAAATCAGAATTTTTCAACATTGGTAAGGGGCCCAAAATGGCCGAGGCAAAGTTGTTGGATTTTGTCGAAGCCTAATGCTTGAATTTTAGGGAATTAAAATTCAAGCATTAAAATATTAGGCATTAGAATGACAATCAAGAATTAGAGTAGATGTAGGATCATTGTATATTCTTAGAAAGGTCTTTCTCTCAGCTTTCCAAATTGACTGACCATGCTCAATTTGGAGTTATATGGAGAGAGATATGACTTATGGATTGCGGACTATCTGAAACGTGACACTTGAATTTTAATCTGTTAAAATTCAAGCGTTGGGAAAAAATTAGGCATTAGTTCACAATCAGGAATTAAACAAAAATATGCTCATTACATATGGTTGGAAAGATATTTCTCTCAGCTTTCCAAATTGACCGACCACGCTTAATTTGGATCTTTATGGAGAGATATATGCCCTTCGGAGTGCAGAATATTCAAGATTAACACTTGAATTTTAACCTCTTAAAATTTAGGCATTGGCAGCAAATATAGGCGTTAGTGAAATTAAGGCATTGGGATCTAGGACCCATCCCAGTGAACCTGACCTTCTCTAAGCCTATACACAGGTAAATGACACATTGGAATCTATCCATGTGCTTAAGCACCTCTGTGGGCCTTGTTTTCATCCCAATGCCTGAATTTTTATTTAGGCATTGAGGAGAATTTTAGGCGTCGGGATGAATTTCAGGTGGTAAGCCTGTGTTAAAAATCATTTTTTTTTAAAATGTTTAGTTTTTTTTGGGCCTAAGGCAAATGCCATAGACCACAGAAAGGGGTCCACCCCTATCTGTAACTTTTCACTCTTCTGGGACCTACACAAAGGGCTCGAAACTTGAGATCGATTGTTAGAAGCCAGCAATTGAAGCATGAATTTCCTCTTAATTGAAATTCATGCTTTGAGAAATTCAAGTGTCAATGTTAAATTTAGGTGTTAGGCCTATGTGAGATGACCAATTTACCATTTTTTTGGGGCAAATCTCTATGTGGACCTCTGAGATTGAACAACCTGACCCTAGGGGGAGTTGTTCATCCCCTTGTAAGGGTCCTACAACATTGGGACCTATAGAGACAAGTCAAAGACCCAAGGCTAGTTGTTGGTCTCATCGACAACTGACGCCTGAATTTCATCTTGAATTAAATTCAAGTGTTGCCTATGAAAGACAAATAAAATCCACTTCTCATTTCCAACTTAATCTCATTATCTTCGAAGCATTTCATTCTATAGACATAATCTAGGGATCCCTTCATTGCAAATACCCTTTTCAACTTCCCAACAATCATAGTAAGGTTGACTAAATGCTTGTAAATCCCAACTGTATCCAATACCGGAACTTTACCTAGAAGATAATGCCTGTGTTGTGGCCATTACGTCAATGTGGTCAGGCCGAGTAACCCTACCCAATCACTACCTTTCAACCTATCCTGACCTTTAAAGGTCTCTAGCTTACCTTAGGGGTCATGTCGCAGTGGTTCGTAACCCAAAGACCCTAAGACTTGGCCATAGCCTAATTAGGTTTTGAAACCACACACATTTGTACAACATCGTCCTAACTCCTATTACATAACTTGTCCACATTTTACAGTAGCGTGGAGTATTCTATAAGTATACAAACAACCTAAAATGAATCTACCTTGAATCACTATCACAGTCAAACATACTTGCTATGTTCTGAATAATGCACTCCAAAGAGCATACTACGCAGAGCAGAATAACCCCCAAGTGTAGGGTGTAGCAAAGTAGTAAAAATCCGGTAAGACCAGGGTAGATCCACAAGGACTGAAGAATAAACAACTACAAGGGAAAAAAATGGAAATAGAAAATTAGCAAGAATAAAAAAAAAAGAGTTTAGTTGTTTCCTCAACGTAAAAAAATCGAATATGTTATTCTAAATAAAAGACATAAATGAATTAAAGAGTGATGGATTAAATCAGGAGATGAACACTAGGGGTTAGGGCTACACATGGAAAATCATAAATAAGCTTTGATTCAGTTATCTCAGTTGGGGGAGAATGATGTGTTCTTCTGAACCAGAGTGTTTGGCAATAAAAACAGAGAATATCTTAACCCTCAAATTATGCAGTTGTTGATTAGTCATTAAAGAATTCACTAACATAACACAGAGATTCTCCCTAGCATCCAACATAACCACGGTCAACGTTGGATCTTAGAGAATCTATTGGTGTGTATGCATCTCCTTGAGAGGATGAATCAGGAAACTTCATAATTTTTTTAGATCATAGATTATCATTAAAGAGTATTCATTCAATGACTATTTAAAGACATGTAAAACCATGTTATCATGTTGTAGAAACTTC